>DWQW01008521.1:0-13864 GCA_018249695.1 Heliconius erato demophoon
ACAGTGGAAGTTGATTAATAAGTTTTGGTATGATATATTGCAATGATCTTTTACCATACATATTACAATAGTTAGGTAGTATAAGTTTTAGATTGACCATACTTCGCGTTGTTATTTTTGTTGAGTTCATATTCTTATAGTGTTTAAAGTTTTCATTAAAAAAGTGTTCTGATAAAAGTGTTAGCTCAGTTTTTTCGTGTATTGGTAAAATTTTACAAAATTCAAAAAATTTTTCGTTGTTGCTGAAAGATTTTTTTATGTTATAAGGGATAACTTCTTTCAAAATGCGTAACTGTAAATAGTAAATTTGATCCAAATGCGTTTTATACGTTCTTCCGTAGCTGGACAGTCCGTACGATATTATTGACTCAGCCAAAGCCATGTACAATAACAGGAGCGTTTTATATGGCACTTTATGTTTCACTAAATGAAATTTAGCAAGTATACCTCTAAGTTTGTCACATACGTGATTTATGTGCATTTTCCAGTTTAGATTGCTATCGATGACCATTCCTAGATAAGTATGATTGCCTACTAATTCTATTTCGGTACAGTCACAAGTTACAGGTTTAGTATTCCGGTGTAAGCATTTGTGGTTGTGTAAGATAAGCACTGGTTTAAAGAGACTTCTATTTTGGCTACTGCAAATATACATTAACTTTACACTTTTTTTTTACAATTATAATATTCATGTTTTTAAGTAAAAATATGCCAAAGATACTTTAAAGCCTACTAATGCTACATTTTGAGCTCTAAACTCTGTATGATTTTCTAACTGTTCATTGACTTGAAATTGAGGTCAACTTAAGTAAATTAAAAAATATTAGACAAAGCATAATTATAAGAAAATATTTTGAGATATTTTTTTTATCTTCACGCTATCCCTAGCGAAGTAGCCAAAGAGAATGGAATGCCTAACGCTAAAATAAATAAAATAATATATAGTAAAATAATTTAATTTCTTCTAATTCTGCTTACTTAATCAATTATAATAGCACGATACGAGATTTTTTGAATACTGCTCCAATAAGAAATGATTATTAATATTAATACCAATTTAATGATTAACATTTTTCTTACATTAGTGAGTGTAGCGGCGGAAACTGACGACGACGCCCGACTGGTGCATCTGTCCTTTTCCCACACACTGTCTCTGTCTTTCTCGCTGCAAGTGTCTCTTCCACTTACGCTGGTAGTACTTGTGTTCATCTCCGCTGTAACCGCTTCACTGGTAGATGGTTGTGGTGGCGACGTAATCTGCATAAATAAATGTTGTTTTATTATTATGTTCCATAACTTTTCAAGAATATTTCACATTATATATTCGTCATCGTCATGTCGTAAATTTCAAAGTATATTATGTATTTTTATATTTATAATTAAGTATATTATACCATAGAATAATAATAATAGTAATAAAAGCAAAATTGCACTTCTCCAAAATTGTCAAAAAATCTAAAGTAGAATTTGTCAACATTCGATTGTATCTATGATGTTTTTTTTAGCTTCACACAACTTTATTGGGGTAACTGATTTCTACCAAAGTCAATTAGAGAATTTTCTACAAGCAGCCAGTAAACATATTTACCTGTGGTACATGCGTATTAGATACAGTATGCGACCTTCTCAGAGTAGAATACGTCATGGCTTGTGACCCGGTAGCAGCAGGGGCGCTACTAGAGGATACATTTTCAGGAGTGATCGTAGCTTGACTGCCGCTGGCACTAGCGACGCTTAAGTTATCTGGTATTTCGACTTCCGCGTCTGTGTGGTCTTCTTCATCTCTAAACATAAAAAAAGATATGAGTAAGAAGATTGGCATCTATGTATATATGTATATTCACTGCATTTCCACGCTGTACTCTCTCGACATAAGTGGATACAAAAGATGCCCTGAGATTAATTATTAATTTTTAAAGAACTATATAGGAATATTCTGTTGGGAAAAATTCTTTACTAGCGATCCGCTCGCGGCATCGCCAGCTTGACTATATAGTTTTTTTATTTGCTAATCTGAATAACTTTCGTGTTCTAAAAATATTATCTTTTTTAAAGCACTATTTATATATTGCATACCAAAGGTCCAGCGAATTCAATAAAACAGTTTTTTTACTAGCGACTTTTTGATTTAAATAAAATATGTACACTGAAACTGCGCTTTAATAGGCTGTTTCTGAGATAAGCGTGTACAAACGTACAGATAAGCCGTTAAGCAGGTAAAAAAAAAAAATAAATAAAGAAATGGAAACCTACTTTTAAGAATAAAACAGCAGCACAGTTTCCTTTTTATTGCATTGATTTACCAACTAGCGTAATTTTTTTTTACACTATAACGATATAAAAAAAATAATTTTGATTATGCTACAATAACCGAAATCTATGATTTATTATTGAGTGATTTTGCCCAATTGTGACGGTCTACTCACTATTGTTACAGACTTCGGCCATACATATTGATGTTGCATAAGGAATAGAGACACCCTTTGAACACATGTATCTAGATAAGAAATTCCAGTTTAGGGAAGGTGCAATTAAACACAATCAATCTGAGTTCTAATCTCACTGAAAATCCCTTACTCTTCCTTTATTTTTTTTTTCACCTTTTATCTTACAAATAACTAGGTAGACATAGGGAAGCTAGTTTTAAGACACTCTCTTCCCCACATTCTGGCTAGTTTTCGAAACATCGTGTGTTGAGGGACGGAACTTAATTCCACGCATTGTCTTATGACAGCGACGAAATAAAAATAATTAATTCCGAATGAAAATCGAACCCACAACTTTATTTTTATAAATTTCCAATACCCTTTCGTTTTAAAATTGACGTTTCTTTAGAAAGGCAAGAGTTGACGATTCAATCACAAAAATCCTTTCAATCCCATCCTCTTAACAAAAACTAAGTTAAATTACAATCGTTAAAGTGATTTCTAAACAAACCATAGAGACTTGAGTACCTAATTAGTAAGAAACGTGTGAGTGCCATTGTTCGAACACGTTCTCCACGGGGCGTTGATTGCTTGTTAATTAGCGTATTATATTTATAATGACTTTAAAAAACCTAGCGTTGAATCATTCTGTTCTCTGGTTTTCTATCAATATAGAGATATTAAATTAAATGGTGGAACTCAACGCCGTGCTTATCTGTTTATTGCACAGAAATAAAAAAAAATATTTTAAATATAACTTATATAGAGTCCGTCGAAGCGCACATGAGTGTTACTTTGATTTGTGAGTTTGTATGTATTTGTGATTTGTATGTTAAATATTATGTATTTTCACTTCCTCGCTATGGAAATTGGCGGAAAGCGGGGAAAGGAAGTATCCTAATGGAAAACAGAGTGTTTTTACACTAGGTCTAGAGATTTCCTCTATACTGCTATGTGCGAGATACAGCGGATGCTAAAAATAAATCAAAATATAATCAATATTCTCAATGGAGATAACATTCATATCTAATCTTTTTTAAATATCAACTATTTATGTAAATGAGGAGCGGAGTGTTCAAACACTACCCTCTGTGTTCCCTTATACGGAGAAAAAGCGTGAAGCTTTTGTGTTTTGTAATAATAAAATACACATTCACTCAAAATTAAATAAATTTTGTTATATTTATCAAATAAGTTGAAGAAAGCTTTACAAAAGTCACTTCTATACAGAGTTCTGTACATTCATTAAGCTTGCTTGTAACGGAATATACCTACTCTTTCGAAATATGGACTGGGAAGGCTATTTTCACTAATTGAGTACTCGAGTTGTGTGACATTGCAACTTGTTTTCACTTTCTTTCTATACAGCTTCTTGTTTTGTGGATGTTTCTTTAAGTATATGCTTGTCTATAGAAAGATTTTGCTTGGCTAATGATTGCGGGGGAAAAAGGAGTTAAAAAATATGATCACTGGTGAAAACGTAAAGTGAATAAAAAATCGAAATTTCGAAACGGGAAGTCTAATTATTTATAAGATTTTCTTTTATTTTTTGATAAATATATATATATATATATATATAAATAAAAAAAAATATTTTATATATATATATATATATATATATATATATATATATATATATATATATATATATATATAAGTTTCAGCATTACGCTTCATTCGCATCAACAGAGCGAAGAAATGAAAATATTAATTTAAATATATATTTCATTTCCACCGAGTGGAGAGAGGGATCGAGCGATCGCTTTTGCATGCACACTTTGTGCCCCTGCGCCACGACTGGCGTTATAATAATAATGATATAAAGAATTTATAACTTTTCTCAGACGCCGTCCAGTGGGTGTAGTGGCACCACTGTTGCTTCACTGACGAGTATCTATTTATTACTTATAATTTAAATAATTATTAGTTGGCGTGGTGCAGTGGCACAAAGTGTGACTGTAAAACCGACTGGTTGTGGGTTCGATCACCACGGAGGAGATGAAATATTTACTTAAATTTATATTTCCATTTCTTCGCTCTGGTGTTGAGGCAAAACGCGGCGTTGAGTTCTGCCACTTAACATACAATGTCTCCAGAATTCGTCAGAAATTGGTTCCCTCTAGGTTCCCTCTGCCTACCCTGCTGTGTGCGGGATTCAGCGTGAAGCTGATTTATTTATTTTTAATTATTAGTTGAACTATTTAAAATATATATACTTAGGTATTAATGGGAAAAGGGAAAACTAGTGGATATTATTCGATCAACCACAGTTGCCGCTTTCCGCGTGACAAATTTAATATGGATCGATTAGATAGGTGACCCGTGAACGTGGGTAGCGATTGTAAAAAAATCTATGAACGTTATGAGCGTTGTAAAACAGTATTTGTTAGAGCGATATGTTATTATATCTTTTTATATATTCATATATCGACTTGTATATAATATTATGTATATGTATACTTAGTTTCAAATATTTTTATATACATGCTATGACACAGCGTTTAAGTTAGATATCTTAAACGCGACGGTTGTGTGTTCAATTCCCAAAATAGGATGTCGTTGTTTTTTGGCACTAAACAGGTTTTGTCTCAAAATTGGGCCTTGTGTGCGGACCAGCGTGACTTAGCACTAGATTATCTCTGCCTAAACTGATATATGCGGGATATGGAGTAATATTATAAGAAAAAAAAGATAAAAAAACTTGCCTACAATTAAATTGTACGGCATTGTTAACGCCGTACAATTTAATTTTAGGTCGAAAAATAAAATTTACCTACTCACCTAGTTTCTACATTCTCTGAAGTTCTGTCGGAGTCCCTGAGTCTTGTGTGCCGAGTTCTTCCTGGTAGGAGCCTTCGCAGGGAGACCCCTCCACCGACGACTTCAGATAACAACGTGCTTCGAGAACCCGTTGTAGCTCCTAACTCCAATGATGCTGAACAGGCTGATATATTAAAATTTATATATAATATAATTTCAGTATATTTGTTTGAAGAAAAACCACAAAAGTCAAGTAATGACCTTGGATGGATGAAATGTATTAAAATTATGGTCTCTCTGGTCATCACGAAGCTAAGAGAATCTTTTATTTAAGAAGTATTTTAATTAAAGATCTTTTACCATCACTATCAGTCAGTGACTCCTTATCAGCAGCACGTTGATAAGCCCTAGTTCTGTGGGCGGAATGTACAGCAAGGGCTAGGGCAGCAAGAGCTGCGAGGGCAGCTAGGGCGGCCGCGGACGCTCGGGCCGCGCCGCCGCCCGCCCACCATCCGGTGGACATTGACGCGTATGCTGCTGATGTGTTGTGGATCGCTTCTGTTTGACAATGTATTAAAAATAATTTTTAATTTTCTGATGAACTTTTATTTTTCAACTTCACGGTGTATCCCGCATATAGCAGGATAGGCAGAGGGAATATAAAGTTAATATACTCTTCTGCCTACTTTCCGCTAAATTTTCGAGGCATTGCCTGTTGAGTGGCGGAACGCAACGCCACGCCTTACCGAATTACTAGAGCCAAGAAAGGATAAATAAATAAAGATTCATTGAGAATCGTATAATGATGAATCATTGCCAATACATTAATTTATTAAAACTAGATATTTTCTGCCTCACCCGTTATTTACAACATTCATAATAATGAAAAGAGACAAAAGAGAATATACATACACATAAAATCTCCTTATCGTTAATAATTGATACAGAATTTGTAAGCTGTAACACTTTACACTTTAACATGCAGTAGATGGCAGCCTGCCAGTTCAAAACATCGATAGGTCGTAAATAAAGAAAAATGTAGCTTTTAAGCTCATTCTGTTTTTTGCTACAGCTTTTTTAAAATATGTGCCAATAACACGTTTTAAGATTTTGCTATCGAATGTAACGACTAGGAGCTTAATACGTGTAGTATTGTATAACTTTTATTATAGAAAACTTAAACGCTGTATCCCGCACACAGTAAGGTAAGCAGAGGGAATCTATTGTTAAGACATTCCGTTCCCCATTTACCACCGGATTCAGGTATTGCGTGTTGAGTGGCGGAACTCAATAACGCGCTTTAACGCGACATCATGACCAAAGAAACGATAATATTAAATATTTAATTTCCTCAAGTGAGAATCGAACCCATAAATTGTAGCGTTTACAGTCACACTTTTGTATCCTTGTGCCACGACTGCCACGCCACGACTACTGCCACGACTATATATATACCTATTCATTAAATTTATGTTAGGTCGATTACACTAACAGTTTATAACGGCTTCTAAATTGAGTACGCTTTTACGTTTATTTAAAAAGCTACAGTTTGCTTTCAATTATATCTTTTTTCATTTCATAGTAAAGTTATTGTATTTTTTCGTTCAATTGATGAAAAAAAAATAAGGAAAGTTATCATTGAGTTAAAAAAAACAGTTTTAAGCTTATATAGCGATACATTTTTATATATAGGTACTTATATAATTGTTTTACTAAAAATGATTCCAGTGAAAATTTGCTATTTGTGTTTTTTTTAGATGAATAAAAACGGAACACAATTCCGTTTTCCAGGTAGGTTCTACGACATACAACATACAACTTATCGATTCATTAATAAAATAGACAAAAAAATGGTGGTATGGTACAGCGCTTGACTGTAAGCACTGACAGTTGTGATTTCGACTCCCACTCGGTAGAATTTATTATTTTCATTTTCTCGCTCTCACATAACATTAGGTTCCGTCAGCCAACAACTAATGCTGTTGTTCGAAAAATGAGTGAAATGGAATGTACGGAGTGTCTTAACAATAAGTTACTTTGCCTACTCTACTATATACAGAACACATTGTGAAATTAAATAAATGAAACAAAAAAAAACTGTAAAGAAATATAAATAAGAATAACCTAAACAACATACCAGTTTGCATAGCATGCGCCAAGAACCCTCCAGCGCAGCGCTCGCTGGTATCACCGGACCGAAGTTCAACGAGGATGTGCCTCCCACCAGCTGTCTCTATCACACCACCGCTATCTGTAGTTGTTTCAACGTCCTCTGCCTATATTTAATAAAAAAAAATATAAAATAAGTATTATATAAGTATAATTATGGGGGATATAATTTCAAAGTAGTCATAATATACACATATTTGAGATAGACTAACTATTGCAGCTTCGATTTCCACTCAGAGAGGATGATTTATTTTTATTTTTGATTTCCACCACTCAACACGCTATAAACATATATAATATCCTGAAAAGAGGAGGGAAAATGGAGTGTTTTAAAAATAGATTTCTTCTACCACTCTTTTATCTGCAGGATGCAGCGTAAAGCTAAAAAAGTATTTATATAAATATTATACCACAGCAGAACTATCCGGTCCGTCCCAAGATGCTAAAAGCGGAGAGCCCAGTGAGTCTCCATCTCTAGCGAGGAGAGCTTGCCCAGCACATGGTAGCTTAACCGCTTCGAAACGTAATCTTACTGCCAGACCTTCTTCTGCCTATAAAGAAAATAGCAATTATATTATATGTAAAAAATAATATAAATAAGAGACTGTGACTGCTAAACCAAGGGTCTAGGACCCTTGGTTTAGCAGTCACATTTCGTTCCCACTCAAAAAATACACATACAATGTCATAAACAAATAAAAACATAAAGAATGTTAATATCTGACTAACTTAATTTCATCGAATTGTGTTAATTTTCCCGTTCCGGTAAATAGATAAAACGCAGCCTTATCCTAGCCTGTCTTAAAACTAACCCATCCTGCTATAAGCAGGATACAGCATGAAGTTGAATCAGCAATATAGCTTAATTTTGCAACAAATAAATTTCAAATAATTAAAAAACCTTTGAATGTGATTCTATAAAGAGATCTGATTAAATACCAATCTTTATAGATAAAACTTCGCCCACGGCTTCAGCCGCTTAAAATGCATGATTATTGATTTAATAAGCAGAATTGATTGACTATAATGACTTCTAATATGATTTTTTTACGATATTATCGTCAAAGAATTTTTGATTGTTTTAAATAAAAAAATACGACCATTGTTGATATTTGATATTTATAAAATATACATAAAGCTAATTATTTATTACACGTATATATTTTTGTAACTTTATGTTCTTTTTACTTATATAATATACTCTGTTAAATGTGCTGATGTCAGTGAATAATTTAATTTACTGATTCAGAAACAGCCTTTTAAATGTTAAATTATTGATTTGAAGGATTCATAATATTCTTTGTAAAATAACTGTATTAATTGCATATTAACAGTTATTAAATTAGTTATATATATTATATGAACGAACCAACCAAAAAATCTTTGTATTTACTTGATATTTCTTTCAAGACCGTTCTTTATCTCTGTGTTGAATTAATTACGACTTCTTTCAAATGACGATAACTTTTTTTTAATGAACCGATTTTGATGAACTAAACTATAATAGTTAAGTTGAGTTAAAACAAAGCAATTGGTGAAATTTTCAAGTAAATCGGTTCAGTACTTTCAGAGAAAAATGCGGACAAAAATATGTCGACAGACAGACAGACAGACAAGAAATTAAAAAAAAATCTTTTTGCTTTCTATTATTCTTTTTAAGTGTCCCTCTATCCATTTCAGACAAAATTACTAAATGTACAGACAAAACATTTTTACTGTCTTATTATATATAGAGAAGAGATAAACAGTCTTTGTTGTTGTGAGCTTGTGGTTTCAAACGACACAATTTGTACTTTTAAGGGAGAATAAAAAGGAAATTAATTTGTTAATGAAGACTATTCTTATTTACCTTAAAATACCAGGCAAGCAAAACGACTTTCTGTGTATTTTAGAGATACTACGAAATAGCGCTTGAGAACCTAACATTGAACTTTTTTCAACTAAACCTATAAATCTTGTTTTTAGCCTAAAAGAGTGAGAGATGTTAGTGTCGAGCCACTGCTAAAATATGAAACATTGCTTTTTTAGTGATAGAACTCAATGTCACAGAGGGCCATTTAGGTCGGTCAAGCACATGATATAAAAAAAAACCAAAAAAAAAATATAAATTTCCGAGAATTTCATAATAGTTTATCATTTCTTATAAGACCGCTATCTATATTATAGAATAGCTTTTATTTATCGCTTTGCCAGTTTTGTCAAATGAAAATAACTAAAAGTTGTGTATGACGCATGATACTTTCTTAGTGCCCTGTAGTGTAGTGTGCTTAGTTAAATTTGACCGTAGGTACATCGAATTATATCAAATCTAGGTCATGTAATATAGCCAATAGGTTATTTCATTTCTCGATAAATGGACTATACAGTTCAAATAAACATAGTGTATAAAATATTAGTATAGATATAGATATATCGTTTCGGATTCGAACCTACGACATACAAGTTCACATTACCCCATAGCAGATTTCCATTTTCATTAGTATATTAAATCGATATTGCCTATATTTAAAACTAAAAGGCGAAAATCCATTTAATTAACGAGTGATTGAGCAAAATTTTTAGACCCGCCCATATTAGATCAGATACATTTGGTAAAATTCGACACGTAACAAACGTGATTCGTGATTTTGGAATATCTGTGAAAAGCTAACCGAAGCCTTGTACAAAAAGGTTTGCGAAGCTTTTTATCTCTGAGCAACTTATGATTGATGTGAAACAAGTAAATGGTAAAAAATGAATTAATATTGGTAAATATAAATTTGTTTTATTTACATATCATAGGCCAGTCGTGGCGCAGGGGCACAAAGTGTGACTGTAAAACCGACTGGTTTTGGGTTCGATCCCCACTCGAGGCGATGAAATATTTATTTAAATTTATATTTCCATTTTCTTCGCTCTGGTGTCGAGGCAAAGTGCGGCGTTGAGTTCTGCCACTCAACACGCAATGCCTCCAAAATTCGGCAGAAAGTGGGCACCGGAATCTTAACACTAGGTTCCCTCTGCCTACCCTACTGTGTGCGGGAAACAGCGGGAAGCTGATTTTATTACATAGTTTCATGACCAGTCGTGGTGCATGTGCAAAAAAATATATTACTTCACGCTGTATCCCGCATAAAGCTGTGCAGGCAGAGAGTTGACATTCCGTTCCACTTTTTACGCAGAATTTTAGATATTTGATGTTGAGTGGCGGAACTCAAAATCGCGCTTTGGCGGGTTACCATAGTTAGTCAATAAATATTAGATTTTTAATTAGAACAATATTGATACAATTTTAATTATTTCACGTTGAATATTAACACGATATTTTATGATAAATTGGGCTAGAAATCAAATATTAATTGGCCTATTTACTCATCAACTCCACATACATACATATTTAACATTACAAAATTTTCCTACATATTAAATACATCTGGTAGTAGAATTTATAATCAATTTGTGAAACTAATCGATGTCATTATAATGCAGTTAGTGGATTTGATTTAACTAAGAATGAATAGTTTTACTAAGTTGCGGTATCCAGGTTTGTCTAGATATAAAACAGCGTTAGGTAAAATGGAGAATTGAATAATATAATTTAAAATTTTCCGTGCGTAATCTATAATTTTTTTTTTCAATAAAATCTAAAAAAATAAAATTTTAAATGGCATATAGAGACCAGCATCTAGCATCTTAATGTAAACGCGGATGTGGATCCGATTCCCAATCGGGGGAATGAATTATTTCGCTCTTCGCTTTAGTATCAGGACAGAGCGCGGCGTTGAGTTCCGCCACTCAACACGTAATGTCTCGAAAATTAGAGAACCAAATGTTTTAACACTAGGTTTAACTTAGCAATGCTATATGCGGGATACAGCGTGAAGCAATAAAAAAAAATATTAAATTCCATTACAACATTTTAAATACTTAAAAGCTTAAAACATGTAAATCTCTTAGAGACTCGATACTAAAATGTAGAAGCGCTCGGAGAAATTTATAGTCAAACTAATGGCTTTACGTAAATTTACGATTTCGTTGCTTCCGTAAAATTATTGAATTCGCCAGGAACCTAAACATAACATTGCAAAGGCGAACGCTCCTCGTACTCTCGTAATAGCCAAGTTTTGATGGTCCGCAGCTCTGTAAATGTACGTAAATCCGTAACTATACCGCGACTGAAATCAATTTAACTTTACCCCACGTCAAACCCTTTAGTTTTGTATAATTGAATTTATATACTGATTGGCTGTATGTATGTTTTAATGAGTTTTTTTTTTAAATATTGAGCAGTGAAGCCATCTTGGCACATTGGGAGTTGTGTTTAAGTGGAAAACGAGGTTTATGTGTTCGAAGTTCATTTAGTAGAATATAAAAATAAAAAATAAATAAATCAGTTTCACGCTGTATCCCGCACACAGCCGGGTAGGCAGAGGGAACCTAGTGTTAAGACACTCCGTTCCCCACTTTCTACCGAATTCTAGAGGCATTGCGTGATGAGTGGCAGAACTCAACGCCGCGCTTAACCTCGACACTCCTCCTCCTCCTCCAACCTCCTCGAATGGGGATCGAACCCACAACCAGTCGGTTTTTACAGTCACACCTCATGCCGCTGCGCCACGACTAGCCTCTAGTAGAATATAATTATGTAATTTCTCTTTCTGATAGTATGGTATGTCTCGAAAGTTGGGCGGTACGTGGGAAACACTGTGTCCACTAACACCAGGTTTCCACTGCTAACCTTACTACATATAATTAATACTCAAGACGTGTGTGTGTATAGACATTTAATACACAAGTTCGTACAATTTTTTGTTTGTTTAAATTTGTTAAAATATTTTAGGTTGTTTTTTTGAATGTGCCTTAAAGTTTTCTATTAAATATATTTTAAAGTATTTTTTATGCTTATTAAAAATATATAGAATGCACATGCCAAATGCTCTAGACTAATTCTCCATTTTTTTGTAATATAAGACAATATTGCGGAATGATTATTTCATTAAATCAGTTACATCCATTATTTAATAAAAACATGAACCAATGTAACCTCGATTAATAAGAAGAATAATTATGACTAACTTTTTATGAATAATTCTTTGTGTGTCAAAGTTACCCAATTGATGGGGGTTACTTTGACAGACTACAAAATTTAGATTTTCTTCTATACTGATGTATTTTAAACGGTTTATGTGAATGTCTATGGATGAAAAGTGTTATGACAACACTAACAAAACAAATTTAAATTTTAAGATATAGTGTAAAATATCGCTCGTGTGTGACAAAATTACCCAAAATATATAAAATATATACAGTCAGTATATATTTTTATGAAATTGTTCGAAAAAACGGATTAAAACGAGATTGATAAATAACATTTTTTGTGATACAGGTAAGACATTTTAAAATACCACAAAATATAATATTTATCATTTAAAAACTAGCTTCACTTTTCGTAGCATTTGCAACACTATGAAAAACAAAGTTATGTTTTGTTGTTAACAAAGTCATTTTAGACAATGATATTTGATGCAATATACGTTACCTTTGTAGAGGATTGCGCAATAAGAAACACCAACACTTTTGTAAACATGTATTGCATGCATAACTAAATTAACTCGCTAAGAGCGCAGTTGTGTTGACATTATTTTCAGTTCTATTGTTTTGTAGCGCATAAATAACTATATTTAATACACAGTAAAATTAGTTGACTGTAGGAACTCGTCAACTTCATCTCAACATGACGGAAAAGACCGACGTCATAACCGTGATCAACGAGACCGACGCAATGATCTATTATACCAGAGTGTTACATTGATGATCCCATGAACCTGATTTTAGCCCACACGAATGGGTATCGTACACACTTGTCATTTTTAAAATTAAATTAAATCAGCTTCACGCTGTATCCCGCACACAGCAGGGCAGGCAGAGGGGACCTAGTGTTAAGACACTCCATTCCCCACTTTTTATCGAATTCTGGAGGCATTGCGTGTTGAGTGGCAGAACTCAACGCCGAATTTTTAATAAAATATTTTAAAAATTGAACACTTGTTTTAACATTTCATTGAAAATAATAAGAGTTGTAATAATTTTATAGTACAGTAAATATAATTCGAAGCTAAAATATTCAAATACTTATAAAATACATTAATACTTTCAAAATATTATAATATATTAAATTGTAACTCATACTCTAAGGACACGTTTAAATTTCGTATAAATTGGTTTAATGATCCTAGAGGTGCAGCCAACTAAGCTGCAAGCATCTCGGTACAGCGATTTCAGTATAGTTGTTATCAACTTTTGCTGTTTCGAAAATTAAATTTCAAAATGATTAAAAATTTGTATTTACGTTATGTGCCGAAATATCTCATAATTAGTTTGGTAAATTCCTAGTAAAAATATCTTCATCTCTATATATAATAAGACAGTAAAAATATTTTGTCTGTACATTTAGTAATTTTGACTGAAATGGATAGAGGGACACTTAAAAAGAATAATAGAAAGCAAAAAGATTTTTTTTGAATTTCTTG
>DWQW01008522.1:0-13864 GCA_018249695.1 Heliconius erato demophoon
ATATATCAAGGTCAAGTTATCTCTTTCGCACGTCTCATCAAATTATAGGGTAGACGAGGTTGTGTATACATCCACACATGCATGTTGTATGTTGTGTATATTTATGTATGTGTATATAAATATATATGTGTATATATATTAAGTATATGTGTGTGTACGTGTATATTTATGTGTGTGAATGCAGCTTTTGCGTCTCTATATGCCTGTAAGTTTACTTCATTCATAGCAATGGTGTCTACGATGTTTTGAAGCCTATTACTTTTTTACGATACAATATTGCTAGTAGCTATTATTTTTTTAAAAAATATTAATATTAGGAAATACTGACAAGAAATTTTAGTAAGTATGACATTTTAAAAAAAAATCTTTGTGTAAAAAATATTTCAATACATTTTTCAATAGAATACCTAAAGATACAGTTCGCGAGGTGTAAGCTGAGCTTTGTGCTTGTGTGTGTGATTACTACAAGAAGAGGCAGAAAAATAAAGTTTATTAGAAGAGGTCAATAAAAATTTAAACATAAAATATATAACAATTCTTTTACATCTAACATTGTAACCTCGTTATTTTTACGCTATCTGATGTGTCATTTGTGTTAATAAAGCCTTACACACACAAAACTTTATGCTTCTTTTACTCTTCGATTTTGACCACGTTTTCCATTCCTGTACAGTAATAGTACCAACTTTATCTTTTACCAAAAATAGAATACTGAGAATAAAGTAAGTGACGCTGCTATCCGTACAAGAGGTGTAGGCAGGTTGACAAAAAGCAGTATAAGCCGGTTTAGGCCAAGCTAGGGATGTAACACATTTGACTGCCGGTCACATCTACACTACATATATGCAAAGCTTAACTTATTACCTTGCGGATATATAATTAATATTTTATAATGGATTAATATAACGAAATTGACTATAATATAACATTATATTACAATACACGAAGTTTTATCATTATTTCAATTATTTGATTGATATTACCTAAAGCATAAATCTGTGTCTTTAACTTATTTTTTTTATATTTAGTAGATACTATATAGCAAAAAACTGAATTATTAATGTAATTAAGCAATCATAATTTAATCTAAAGTTATATTAAGTTACTCTAAAAGTAAGCAATAAAGATAAAGAAAATAAGAAAGCAATTCAGAACTATTGCTTGAACATTGTTAAAAAGTAATAAACATTTCATTTCACCTAATTTAGTGGTAAAAGTACTGAAACAAAAGCTATTAACAAAATATAGCTTCTCTATCTTTTTCAACTAAATACATGAGAAAATATTATACTTCAGAATTACAAATAACTTTTATTTATATGTAAGACTAAGATTGTTCATGCGGCTAGGTACTCTGGCCATAGGTACAGTGGGTGAAATCTAACGTAATATAGCCTAAAGCCTTTCAGGATAGTTGGAGTGTCCAACACAAAAAGGATTATTCAATTGAAATCGGTTGTTCCTGACTCGATTTGACTGAGATTAGCGTGCTCGACCAAACAAAGTTTGTTTCGTTAGAATTTAATAGTTTTAGCATAGATAAGAAAGCATTATAGAAGATAATGATAGAATAGATTTAACTTTTGCTACAAATTGTGGTAAACACCTTTAGGCAAAGTATTTAACAAATTTACGGCGAGTTCAGCCACTTAACAAGCAATGCCTCCAGAATTCGGAAAGTGGGGGGCGAAGTGTCTTAACACTAGGCTCCCTCTGCCTACCCTGCTATAAACAGTATACAAAAGAAAGCTGATAAAAAAATATATCAAAAACGAAATCTATGCTAAGAAAATAAAATAACCGAGATTTAATAATTCTCACAACGGTAAAAGTGCGCCATTCTTACCAAATTCACAACTTTCTCCATATAAAATATTTTACAATGTACATCAAAAACTGAAATAGACAATACCAAATCTGTATTATATAGCCGATATTAAATAAGACGCCTTCACAAAACGTTAAATGTAACGATCATCATAAAATTATTATTACATTATCTCGTAAAATCATCGTTATGAAATATCTAAGGCAATTCAGACTTAATTGTTTAATTCAAATACTTAAAGATGGCCTAATTTAGTAAATAACTATTAGAATTGCTTTTATTTTTCAATCATTGTAAACTTTTTAGTATTTTGGTAATTATTTATTAAAACGCGTCGACATAAAAGCTCTGAAAAGTAAACAAACAAGTAGAAGAGAAGTGATAATTATCAAACTCTTGAACATATTTTATTAGATTGTGCTGAAAAGGTCAGAAAACTCTTCCAAATCCCTTATCCAACAAAAAAAATGTAATCAGTATCGGTTCATCTACAATTACATAAATTTTTCAAAACCTACCAAATAATATAATTATTTTCTACACATGTTACGTATATAATCAGTGTATGTATATAATCAGTGTATGTATAAGAATCTGTATATTTATTTCTTTTCTTATCTATTTTTTTATTTGTTTTTTTTTTTATTTATTTAGTTATTTCTCGTGTCGCTTTGCACCGCATTATGCCCGAACTTTTAATTATATCTTTCCGGAATCTGGTAGCCTGGAAGAGATCACTTGTGATCACTTGCCTTTGTGCATTTTGTCTTAAGAAGTTTCTCTATTGTATCTTTTCAAGTGTGCAATAAAGACTTTACTATCTAATTATTATGTGGTTTCTATTCGGTTTTCGCGTTTTTGTCAATCAATTATACATACTTATATTATAAATTCGAAAAGAACTCTGTCTGTCTGCCTGTGACGAAATCACGACCAAACCGCTGATCAAATTGTGATAAACTTTTATATAGAGATCACTTGAGGGTCATGGAATGGACATAGACTACTATTTTGTAACATTCTCGATATATACTAATATATTAAAATGTATTTCTATTTGATAAGCAACCGTTTCTAAACAATAAGAAGTTTTAATGTTTTAAGAAAACGTCGCCCAAAATGATTCCTGAACGTTACACAGCGTGCGCTGAGTCAATCTTATGAGATACATAAAAACTATGTTCTACAAAAAAATTGCCCTTTAAAAAACTTTTAAAAATAATATAGCGATATTTCTGAAGGTAGAGCCACAGTAACCATTTTAAAATATTTAATTTAAATTTAAATTCATCGGGTATTGATCCTTATGAAAATGAATAGATATAATAGTCACCTTTACCATTTCATCTAAATTGAAATTATACTTTACTGTACATTATTATAATAAATACTTATAGGAGATCCAAAATAACTGATCCAAAATAACCTAGCTTACACGAGCCGCACCGTACAGGGGCTTGGTTTCGAGTAGAAGATTAGTTAGATTTTTCAAATTTCTTGATTTGGTTAAGTTTTGTTCTATTTAATTTTACATATCCATTTCTTCTCTCTGGTGTCGAGGAAAAAGCACGACGTTGAGTTCCGCCACTCAACACACTGCCTCCAGAATTCTGATATTACTTTCAATATTTATTTTACGTTGATAATAATGCAGCTGGTTATACATTTTTGTTAATATTAATTAGTTAGTTATTTTCTGTAATATTAAAAAAAACTTTAAGTTACGTTTACTTATTACTTTGTGTTTAATAAACCATAATTATTTAAATTACTGTTTTGTTTCTAATATTAAGAATTTCCTTTAGTTACTTTTACTTATTTTGTTTGTTCATTTCAATTACTAGGGTATTTTTTCTATTATTTAGAATTTTATTTCTCTTACTTATTATTATTTTTCGGCTTATTTTTATTTTTTGTTGTTGTTGGTTTTTTTACTGAATCTATTGAAAACTGAAAATGATTTAATAAATATTAGTAGAGGAACTGCAGCATATTTGGAATACTGCAGGTAACTTGGAATACTTCGTTATCTAAATGAATATAAATGCCGTCTTTATTTTTTAACCATAAACACAACGTCATAAGACACACAGAGTCATTAAGCATTAAAAACAAGACATCATCTTGACATTCCGGCAACCAGCGCGAAGGGAATGAGACGCCTGATTTGAAAACTTTTTGGGAAGAATGCAATCAGTGTTCATCATTTACTGTTATAAGTAAAATCTTCATTGTAATTATTAAACAATTAAGTGACCTTGTTGGTTTCTTATACAATTTAGATTTTTTTGAATATTTTTAAAATAAAAAATATCACATGGAGTTTTCGGTTAGAATGGTATGTTGTTAATGTGGAATACTGACAGTGAGCATAATTTGGAATATTCCAAATTATGTTGCACACTAAGAATATAGAGTTGATAGATCTAGCAAAACAGCATTACGTGACTATCCTATCACTACCATATAATTGTACGCATAAAGTTCACTTTCATGGACTAAAATACTACCACAGTGAAGAAGTTCGAGTGTTTCTCAGAGAAGCTAATTACTTCATAATAAGATACTATTTTTAGATATTTTAATTTAAAATAATTATTACCTAGACACATAAAGACTATAAAACCGTTATAAAAAAAGAAATCTATTATTAGTTTCTAAGAAAAAATATTTGCAATGGTCAAAGAAAAAATGTGATTATAATTTGGAATACTATATTCCAAATTACCTGTACCCTAAGTCAAATTTAGGTTTTGTATTTTTTTAAATTTTATAAGCATTTAGTAATGTTTCTGGTTTTTGTTCTGTTTGATGGTTATTATTATTAAAGTTTAATACTTTTCCAATAATTTAAAGTATTTTTTATTGAGCCATCCCATTTCTCTTTAAATTTATATTCAAAAAACAAACTAGTATCAAATATGCTGCAGTTCCTCTATAGTTCATGCGGGCGAAGCTGTGCTGGTCCGCTTGTCACATATATATATATGTGATCTTTTTTTTTCGTTAGAGGAAGAATAAGAGAAAATTGAATTTAGTCATCAGTTGCAAACACATGGTTATTTTATCCATTTTGCACTCATTTAAAATACGGCATATGAGTGACAGAACCCAACACCGCACTATTTAAGCCGAATCCAAAAAGACTATGCCTTTAATTATCTCGTTTATAATATGTATATTACTTCCAAGCTGCAGAAGTTATTTACTTTCCGGGATACAAAAATCTTATTTCCTATATTATTCCTATACAGAAATACTTTGCATTAACTTTCACGGCTGTGAACTATTTGTTAATACCTGATGAAATTCCCGTCTTGACTTTAAAGGCCAGGTAGATAAATTCTTTCCTTATCAAATTAAATCTAAGTTTCAGAGGCTTTTCAAACTTCTGGTTTATTGTCAGTAGAACAAGTTCTTTTTAACTTGGATTATTGATCAAGGTGGGTATCAATTTAAATCTCGTGTATATACATAGTATATTAATACTTATGTATAATATACTAACTACTTCGAGATCCTTTTCTTAATATCTCTGTTTATATGAAAAACCACAAACAATACAACTTATAACAGTCGTGGTGTGGGATTGTGGATCCAATCAAGGAAATTAAATATTTATTTAAATGTATATTTTCATTTTTTCGCTCTGGTGTCGAGGCAAAGCGCAGCGATGAGTTCCGCCACGCAACACGCGATGCCTCCAGAATATGGTGGAAAATGGGGAACGGAGAGTCTTAACACTAAGTCTTAACAGTAAGCTATTTAATTTTTAATTTATTTCTTTTAATGCAAGCAGCGCAAGCAAACAAAAAATCCAATCGACATAAATTATACACCTAAAGCAAGCTAATAATAGCTAAACATATCAAAACACATCGCCTTTAAAACTTTTTATTCAACACATAAAACAAAATGGCATATAAAAAAAGATATGTAACTTTTTAACTTTCATATCAGTGTCAAAATTAGTTACAGCACGCTCGGTATACGCAAATGATAGCGTTACGTGTCACAGGTAATCCAAGGCTGGGTGAAAGTCACTTTCGCTGGCTGCTTATTAATAAAACCAGTTAGTTATCCTCGAGTTTTTATGTCTATATATATAAATTGTTTATTATATTTTTGTATGATGCGACGTAGAAAAGTTTTTAAGAATATAAGTTGGTAGGATTAGAAAATTGGACGCTATTGTGGTACAATTGTAGCGTGTATATCGAATGTAATAGGTTTGAGTTCGATTACCAATCGTAGAAATATAGAAAGGTTGGGAGCTCGATTCCCACTCGAGGAAATTAAATATTTAATATTTTCATTGAATCGCTCTGGTAACGAGACAAAACGCGGCGTTAACTTCCGACACTTTTCTTCTGTAATGCCTCCAGAATTCGGCGGAAAGGGAAGAACGGAACCGGGAAGTGCTTTGATGGAAACGAAGTAGATTCCGAAGTTCCTGCCTACGCTGCTTTGTGCGTTGTAAACCTAATAAAAATATATAAAAAAATGTATTGTAATGAAAAATATTCTCTAAGAAGCATTATTTTTTTATATCAAATTTCATTTTTCAAATGCTGAACCTATTTGTTCACCATTTGAAAGACAAATATGTAGATAAATGTTAAGATTTTCTATAAGTTATTCATATAGAAAATCTTAACTATAATACCAACCCATGCCTGAATTTTATTTAATTTCTATTTTATTTCCAAGTTAAATTATTACTAACATATCTATTTAGCAAAAACATTTTTCCTTAGAGTTAAAATCCGACGACGATGCATCGTATAAATATATTAAACAATTTATGTGGACATAAAACCTCGATAATAACCAACTGGTTTAATTAACTGCCAACGAGAGTGTCTTTTAAATAGAGGATATCCGGTAAACTTTAGAACAATGTACCCTAATCAGGGAGCCGTCAGATAAAAGGCAAACAAATGAGACTTCCTTACAGGTCACGATTGATAGAGTTAATATATTTCGGAAAAATAAATATGAAATTAATACGCTGATGGCACTGTAAATTATACTATTTAATAATGTATATAAAACTCATGAAATCCTTTAGACTTTAAATCGAATATTTTAAAATGACCCAAAAAGCACTTCATTTTGAAATTTCGAACACGTTTTAATACTAGTAAATTAAGGAGCACATATGCTCTACTATTTTATATTAAAATGTAAAGTTTTGTCATCGGTCGGGTAATATCTGCCATTTTCACTTTAGATCGACTTGTTGATATTAGAGAACTGTTTCCAGATATCTTCGTTGAATTCTTGTTATTCCGTTGTTATTATTAAGTTTCTTTTGTTGTTTTTATTGTTTCTTGTTTTGTTGAGCTTCAAGTTATTTGTTGATTGTTTTGTTTTTGTTATGATCGAATGTTGGAAAACATAAGAGAATCTTAAAAAAAGCTACGTGTACTTTACAGAAAGAAAAAGTTATTAAAGAAAACTCCTATACACAAGGTACATGGTGTTAACGTGCTCAAAAACGTAGAAGAAACGTGGCAGAAGGATTTGTATCCGTATAAATGTTAGTAATGTATTGATTATTGCCAATAAAGTTCAAATTGATATACATCGTCGTCGGCGCCGAAAAATCCCATTTTTTTTTCTAAATAACCTAACCGAACCTACGTACATGCGAAGCTCAAGAGAGACGTATCGAAGACAGGGGGTCTTCGATACATCTCATCATACTAGCATCATACTAGGACCGGATAAAACATTTTGTAGAAAACTTCATGAGAAAAATGAATATAACATTTTTCCTGAGCATAGAGGGAGCCTTCGACGGTATTAGTGGCCCGCTGTTAATCGGGCATGCTGAATTAGTTTTGTTATTCTTTAAGTTGTAGTCCAAATTTTGTTGTGTTGCATTTGTCACAAGTTTTGTATTATTATTATTATTGTTTACATACCATTGTTAAATTTAAGTTATTTTAAATTATTACATTTGATAAAATCTATAACTCAATTGGATAATCCCCTATACATCATAAAAACTAAAACTTTACCGATACACAAAGTCATAGGGACAAATATAAAAACAAAAAAAAAATTAAGTCCAACAGTTTTGTTAATGCGGTATATGACAATTAATCAGTAATGGAAGAGAAGAGTATATAATACTAGAGACCCGCTCCCGGTTTAGCCCGCATGAATCTATGTATAGTTAATATTATGAGTATGAAATGAAGTTGAGGCTAACACATACAAAATTTTGTAAAATAAATTGCAAACTAAGTATTTAGAAAAATACTTATTTAGAAAACGTATAAAACTTTCTTTCCTAAGTGTGGAATAACACTTTAAAAAGTGTTTAAAAATATTACAATCTTGCTTCGAATTAACTTTAAATAATAATCATTTATTTATTTTTATTTTTTAGCAATATTTTTTGTCTACAACTAATAACTATCATCAGTTTATTTCTAATACGTATGTATTTCGAAGGCGGAACTAGTAGGTATGGTAATTTCAAATTTGATTCGAAATGATTGATGAATGCCAGTCGTGGCGCAGGGACACAAAGTGTGACTGTAAAATCGACTGGTTGTGGGCTCGATTCCCACGCACTGCCACTCAACACGCGTTGCCGCCAAAACTCGGCGGTAAGTGGGGAACGGAGTGTTTTGACACTACGTTCCTACCTTGCTGTGTGCGGGACACATAATCTGAAAAAAGAATGATTATAGTCAGCATAGAGAGAAAAGGTCGAACTTTTTAACGCTCGCCTTAGTGTCCATTTTAAGTCCCAATCGGGTCACAAATCGGGTCCTCAGCGCTGCTGCGAGAAAGTAGCTCATCTCTTCCTGCAACACAACGGGCACAGAACCCGGAGAGTGTAAATTCTACAATATAAGCGTACTGGGTGGTCATTGATGATTAATTGTTTAAAAAAAATGTTTCAATAATATCTTAAGATTACTTCGTCTGTATAACAAAAACAAATATTTTTAAATAACAATAATAATAACGTAATTTATTTTTGTAATTTTAGTAATCAGTATCATTTCAAATTTGATTAGTCTTATTTATATTTATTTAAGTTAGTTACTTATCAGTTTATTTAAATGGAACCAACTTACTAAACAGTTATCTCACTCCCTCATACAAATTACAAAACAAATTAAAAAGTAGTTTATCGTCATTAACGAGATAGGTGTAGGTATTTATAAAACCTGATTTTAATTATATAAGTAATTTTTATAGAATAGATTGTAAATTGTTCTGAAGTCATTGCACTCATTATAAAGAAAGAATTATTTTTATATAAGTACATACAGCTTTCTAATAAAGAATGTAAAACAATGACGTTCAATTATAACTTTGAATTCAATAGCTTGATGTAGGGATAAGCATTTCTTAATTATAGACTGACTCCTCGTGACTATACATTCTTATATGTTTAAAATATTTTGAAAGTTTTCTTGTTGTAATATTAACTCATATGTGAATTAGTGGCGCAGGGGCACAAAGTGAGTCTGTTAACACGACAGATTGGGAGTTCGATACATTTCCTCGTTCTATTAACGAAAAAAAGCACGGCGTTGAGTTCCGCCCCTCAACACACAATGTCTCCAGAACTCGGCGGAAAGTGGCGGATGGAAAGTGTTTAGTGGAAACGGAGTGTCTTAACACAAAATTGGCATGACGTCGTTGCCCATCCTGCTATGTGCGGCATAAATCGTGAAGCTAAAAAAATATATATGATTAAGCACAAAAGTACAGAGAACATAGTACCTAAGCTTCAAAGCTGAAGGTATATACTCCAGCACTCAGTTAAAACTTTTAAAATAGCATAAGAACTTTACAATCTACTGGGAATTTTAACTTTAAGCCCTGATGATTTGTAGCTACTAGTATTATAGTTTATACACTCAGAAGTTTTATTATTCATTTGTACAGGGTGGAAGAAGCAGCGCTCATTTTATGGAAACAGCATATAGGGTAAAATATTTCAAACCCATACCTAAAGAAATTAAATCAAGATAACTCAACAGTTTAGACGTACAATATTTTTTCATTTCACGATGTTTATCCATACCTGTATTTCGTGTGACGCAGTTACGCAAAGATGCGAATGATGTAAAAGCATATTGCTACAAAAATATTACTAAACGTTAACTTTGAACTTTCTCGCCAATACCTACGACTCGATTTCGGAATGAGACGTATGCGGCGGTTTCCCTTTGATAAGTTTGTGTGTGCGTGCGTCATTCTTGACAAATAGCATTTTATTTCAAAACGACAATTTTATTATTTATTTTGTTTGAAAAAAACACATTTTCATTTTTGGGGAAAAAAAATATATAATTGTATTAGGCGTTTATAGAGTAATTAAAACTTTGTTTTCATTTAAAGTGGTGCTGACACTTCCACCCTGTATACTTTTAAATAGATCGTGAGTCTGTCCATTGTTTCTTACAGCAAATAATGTAGCTATAATAATCTAGCTATTTCCTATATTATTATTATATGTAAATTATTTGCTTTTGTTCTATTAAATATAACAAAAAAATATGATTTATGAAATATAATTTATTTACTTTTATCACAAACAAATGCTTAAACTATTCTTATTTAGACAACCGCTCGATGTGTTAACAACATTCTATATTTTTTATTAAACATTAATCTTCATTGTTGATGAAGCAATTTAATAAACTATTTGCAATTAGCTGTCGAAGCTGGTAATATTGACTCTAATGAATTTATCATGCCCATGAAAGACGATGATTTTAACAAGTTTTTTAGAGTTCTATAACAAGTTATTTTGTTGTAGATTTACGTCGTTCTACATTGTTGTTTTAATAAGGTCGGGGCAAAAGTTTTTTTTTGTATTTTGAATAAAAACTTCCTTTGTCAGTAATTTTGACACATTTTGACATGTCCTAAAAGGCGCTGTAGAAGATAAAATAAAGTCTTCGTCATTTCTATATATCTATATATCTAAAAGCAATATCTTTCACGTCAATGTTCTAAATTGATGATGAGATGATTTCATGTCAATGTTCTAAACTCCTGTAAAATAATACGATATAGGTTATTTTAGACAGTATTAGTAAATCAATGCTCAAGAAAACAATGTTTCTTGCATAAATATAAGAAACATTTTATTTCTTTTTATTAGCTTCATATTTAAAAAGCTAATAAAATTCTTTTTTTTTAACTTTATAATGAAAAAAGCAAATTTTAATAATATAGTTAAACTAATATTAGCTTTTTTTTTTGTATTTCAGTATGAAATGACTGTCTTTAGTGAGTTTATTCGTTCATCATGTCATTTAATGAAACATATTCACTCATTATTAAAAATAAAATAACATAAGATTTTTTTGTATCGAATTTGCTAGCATAAAAAAAAGTGGGTAAGTATTCATTGAGTCGCTGCTTTTATTTCGACATTATTTCCAAAGTACTAATACTCCTGACCGATATCAGCATCTGTCATTACTTAAAAACAGCTCGTCAGTCTCAATGTTTTCAGTTCAATGAAATGAAAATTCAATACTCGCAAACTAACAGCGAAAATAGGAAAAAAATCCTTGACAAAATTACAGATAAAGGACAACTATGAAAAATATATTTTTGAAGTTTATTATATATTCATTATTTTAAATAAAACAAAAAAAATATCATGTAACCTTCAAAAGTATTTATAATCTAAAAATTAATTAAAAGTATATATATATATATCTACTGCTTCTACTTTTACTTTGTCTATAAATTTTACATAAGTATGACCTATACAAACAACCTATTCTTTTTTTACAAACAACCAGTGGAAACATCCGCCTGACATTTGCTAACTTTGAAATGTCAAAAATTGATTGATGAGAACTATGAGTGCCTCTACAAAGGAATATTTGATTTAGTCATGCTACATCTTCAACCGTGTAGGTCAAGGAGAAAATCACTTAATGACAGCATTCATTGCATCCCGCTAGTTCACTTCTTTGACATAGTAATTTACTCTTTTTTCTTTAATGTAATAGATTGGGCTAGTCATGGTGCCGAGACACAAGAAATGAAATATAAAATATTTTTATTTTCTCTCTACTAAACACACAGCCTCTGAAAGTCTCCAGAATTCGCCAGAAAGTGAGGAACAGAAGTATCTTTATGGAAACGGAGTGTCTTAAAACTAAATTCCCAGGTTCCTTTTAGCCTGCTATGTGGGGGATACAGCGCGAAGCTAATAAATGTATATACATAAAGTATCATAGATAAAATTAAAAAAAGTTATCATGATTTTTTATGTAGTATAATTTAAATTATTATGAATTGGTTTTTAAAACACTTCAGTACTCCAGTTTCTTAGCTATTTTAATATACTGTGTGTGTGTGTGTGTGTGTGTGTGTGTGTGTGAGTGACTGGTGCTGCTTCTTATATAAATTAAAATATTTTTATCATTAGGTCCCAAAGTAAATACTCACATTTAATTGATTAAGCCTTTAATTATACGAGATTAAATTATCAAACACTCAACTATTTTTTTTAATTAGAAAATAAATTGAATTTATGAACTTATTAATTTGATGTTTTCATAAAATTTGTTGAATAGCAGTAGCATTCATTTTTCTAATTCTTTATAAATATTACATTAATCAATGGATATAAATTATATTGATAAGATATTAATGCAGCTTAACAATTTTCAAGATCCAGTTAAGCTACTATAATCGCAATTAGGTAAACATCTCAAACTTAGCGGAACTTCACTCGTACTTGTACTCCAATATTTGTTTTGCTTGCTAAGTTTATAACTGCATTATATATGCAGGTAACAGCTGTTGCATGTTACCAATGAACTATCTTACTTCATTTAAAATCAAATCATCTGCGCACATAGCAATGTAGGCAGAGGCAACGTAATGTTGAGACACTCCGTTCCCTACTTTCTACTGAATTTTTCTAGGCATTGTTTGAAACAATTCTATATACCTAAATAATATATTATTTTGCTAAAATCTAAGGTTTAATAAGTAAATAAAATATGAAATACATCAATGATAACCAAGCAGTTTTTTTTAAAAGGTAATTGAGCAATTGTTTACACATAAACGATTCAAACATTTGTTTAGGTTATTAACGACATTATTTCGCCATTTTATAATTGTGTCTAAGGTATCATCACTATTTATCACTATATTCTTTCTGCTATGATGGCGGGAAATACTTAAACAAAAAAATAAATGCTCATTTTGTTTATTTTACAGCTACATCACAAATGCCGCCTGGCTTCAGCATACCAACAATTATTCACGTCGACCGCAACTGGTTCGTGATGTCCACTGACCCAATCGGCGCTGTCGTCACCAGGGTCTACACTGACAGGAGTGGCACTCAACCAGTTACGTATGGACTGGAAACGAGTGGACCTCCTACCCCGTTCACTATCGATCCTATGTCTGGTACTGTTTCAGTCAATGACACTTTGAAAGATAAGGTATTTTAATTTTATTTTATTTTATAAAGTTATAGAGAATAAATATTTTTTAAGCCTTTTTAATTTATACAAGTAGATGATTTGTATCATCAATTAAAATTATATTTTAAAAACTCCTCATTTACCCTTTTTTTATGTCGTTTTATATGTATGCATTTCATAGTAAACTAAGATAAACAAATATTAAAAAGAAAGTAATTATTGTACTATCGAGCTATTAGTAAAAAATTTTAACTTTAATGAACAATATAAAGATATTTAAGAAAATATTTGAAGTTAATCACAAATTTAACATTTCAGGAAAATAAATCATACTCGCTATGGGTAACGGCTTCCGACGGAACCTCCATTCCACAAAGAACAGAAGTTTTTGCGACTATAACAGATAAGACCGGCGCGCGGCCAAATGTTCCAAGACCACCTCCGTTTCCCATACCAAGCTATCCAAGCGTTCCACTACCGCCAAAGTATACAACTAGAACTCCACAAAGAACTACCAAAGCACCAGAATCTTTTATTGAAGAGATAACTGTACCTGATACAACTACTACAACGACTAGTACTACTACTA
>DWQW01008523.1:0-13861 GCA_018249695.1 Heliconius erato demophoon
GGGGGGGTGGGTAAGTAGGATACGGAGTAACTTAGTTTTCCTCTGCCCTGCTATACAAGCGAAGGTAAGAAAATATTTCTTTTTATTTGTCTCAGTTATAAACTTGTCGTAAATTTGATAATTCGATAATTTAAATGTTAACTTTATATTTTTTTTGCCTTATTTAAAAAAAAAATACTATCGATGTAATTTAAAAAGCATTTTATAGAAGTGACTCATGACATGGTACGTGTTTCGCTCGTCAATAGAAGAATTATGTAAATAAATGTGTAGAGCAGCGCCCGCGACATTTTACTGTGAATTCTTTGAAAATATCGGTCTGGAAAAGAAATTATGGTAATGTTCTATGAAATAAAATAAAGAAGAAATGTAAAAGAAATAAAGAAGAAATGTTCTATGAAATAAAATAAAGAAGAAGGTTAAGATGGGGCTGTTTTCATATTAAGTATTTACATATTACACTGTGCTGTGGCAGGGGTTCGATTTCCATCCAGAGAATTTATATTTCAATAGACATATTTTTTTCACTTTTACATGCGCTAAGTTGGACTCCACCACAAAGCATGCAAAAACGTAGCTTCACACTTTTTCCCGCTAAAAAGAGTAGGCAGACGGAACCTAATATTGTGACACTCTGTTCCCCTCAATCTGCCCAACTTACGAGTACATTGCGTGTTGAGCGGCGGAATTCAACACCGCACTTTGCCTACCAGAGCCAAGAAATGTAACAAATGATTTCAAGTTTGGATTGAACCCACATAGGTACATCACGTTTACGGTCAGAGGCTGTCGCACTGCGCCACTATTGCCTCTTTCATAGTATACAGTTCACTCGTATCGCTAACAAAGACTCTCCCTAACAAAGAAAGATAAATAAATCAAATGAGAATAGGCTTGCATAACTATGACTTATCTGTATGATAAAATTTTACAACACAAAACATTATACCGGTACCTGGTGTTATAAAGAAATTATATATATATAGTCTTAGAAAGACGTAGTATTATAAAATTTATCTATCTTTTATTGTCAAAAAATGGTTAATTATAGCTATCGTTATTTTTAATATTTTATACGAAGCTAGGTATGAAGTAAACTTAACAAATTCATTATTTTATTGTATAAATCTTTAGTATTTTTTAAAAAAAAGGTACAGGACAAAGCGCAGCGGTGAGTTTCGCCATACATGCAATGTTTCTAAAATTGGGCGGAGCGTGAGGGACGGAGTGTCTTAGCACTACCTACAATGTTAAATGCAGATATGGTGTGAAACTATAACGTATATAATAATTAAAATATAAATTGTTATGGAAGATCTGATGCTTCTTCATGACGTTCATGTTTATTATTCAGTACTTATACTACTATTGATTATAATAATTTACTAGATACAAAGAAATAAACAAGATGATATTTCAAAGAAAAATCATACAGCTTGCAATATTAATTATAATTTATTAGCTGCATTGTCACGCCGCGTCGCTGTTGTGATTTATCTGATTATATGATAGTAGTGGATTCAAATTTCAATGGTTTTTTCCTGAGATTTGTAATAGGGCTTTAAGTTTAGGAAATGAAAATTCTAAGTAATTTTATCTCGATTGAGTCAAACAAATTTGTTAGAACTAGAGAAATACCAACTAACAAAATAAATAAATTATATCAAGCGTATAGGAATTTCGACATAACTTGATGAGAACGTATGGCTTAGTGGTCAGAGCGCTTAGACGGTTTTCATGAAGTACAGGTTAATAACCTATTACGTTAATTTTTTTATATGTTTTCTGTATACGTATAAAAGTATGAATTATTATATAATTTAAATATATTTTGTTACTTTTACATACATTATAGTATAAAGTAAATATAAATATTATTTTCAAACTCCATACATTCTCTAAGCAAGGTGACGTATCTAAATATAAATAAAATAAACCACGTCCTGATGCGATTCTAACAATGGCAAGTACATATATTATCTTTGAAATTGCTTTACAAAGATCTTCATATTTCTATGACAATAATATGTATAATGCAATCTAGGTCTTTTCTTTGATTCGTTTTACCTTGAATTTAAAACATGTCATTTCTTGGATATTTCAAAAAAAAATTTAAGGGAGAGTATAAAAATTTAAACGTAGCCTTTGCAACTCAGGCTATATCATTTATGAATGAAAACGCCATCTCAAGATCGGTCTCAGACTTGAGAGCGGTCTATAATACGGGCTTAAGTGTGGAATAACATTTTATTATATTATATTGTAAAAAAATTTAATGTCGAGATAAATAAGATAAAATATATAAATAATAATAATAGGAAATGCATGAATGAAATAATAAATCCTTAAATTACGTAATTTCATATATGAATAGTTATTAGCTAAATATATCGTTTTAATTAGAAACTAAAAAACAAGACAGATGAACATTTTGACAGAAATCGCTGTAGGGCAAAATGTTAATATTATGTTTTTTTAATTTAATATTAAAAGAAAATAAATATAAAATAAATATAAAAATAAATTTGTAACTATTCTATTAAGCAAAGTATATTCGTATAAACATACTTTGTATGAAAACTACGGCAACATCTTCTATAATCATTATTATTTTATCACCTCCATGTTTACATGTTTATATTCAAATTCTTCTAAGAAATGTTTATATTTAATAGGTATTTTAAATTCAAATTGTACACTTCAAAAAAACAAAATAGTAAGTTGAATTTTATTTATTTTTAAGTTTCACAGGGTATGCAGAGGGATCCTGGGAACCTAATGTTAAGATACTCCGATCCCATTAAGACACATCCGTTCCCCACATTCCACTGAATTCTTCAGGCATTGCGGGTTGAGTGGCCGAACTCAACGTCGCACTTTGCCTTGTTACCAGGTTGTGAAAATGACAAAACTAAATATTTCATTTCCCCGAGTGAGAATCAAACCCACAACCGTCACATTTACAATCACACGCTTGTGCCGGTGCGCTACGACGGCTTAATATTTTTGATTTTCTAAATTTTTAATTTATAAAGTTATAAAATCAAATAAACAAATATAATACTAGTAACATTTAAAACAATACCATATTATACATGAAGCGGCTTGGCGATGACATGGAGCGTTCAGCACTCGAGAACATATCCAACGTCAGCAGAGTGGCCCCCAAAGCGGGGTTGAACGGAAACACCCCTAAACCCACACCCCTAGTACCACCAAACATTTCGAAATACTATTGAAACTGAAATAAATCTATCGAAAACAACGTTATCTGCTTTTATAGAGATAAATATATGTCAATTTCATATTGAGATTTCGATGATGTAAGCAGTTTTGAATCGTCAGATAAAAGATTTTGAAATAAACAAGATTAAAGATGCTTGGGAGGTTTTCAGAAATTATTTTTAGTATATTGACCGATAATATATTTTACAAGAATGTAAGGATAGTCTTATGTACATTCTATGAATTAAAAGAGCTAAGACTATTCGTAATTATTTTCTTTTCTTTACGTATTCTCTATATATTTTCTTTATAAATTTTCTACGTCTCCCACGTACAAAATTTTAAAAATAAAAGAGTATAAGATTTTTTTTAAATAAAATATATTAATTAAATACAGAAAATGACGAAAATAATTAACGTGATTTGTTTGTTGTTTTGTCCTCATAAAATTAGTGCAGTAATTTAACATATAATTTGTCACTAACTCTTATTTAATGAATAAAAAATATTATATTAAATAACATATTATTTATGTTTAGTTATGGGTTGATATAAAATAGTACTCTTTACATAATACAGAAACTAATACAAATCTAAAGAGTGTGTATGGTTAAATGCGCTAACAGAAGAACTACTGGTTCGAATAAAGAGTATCCAACATTAAAAACTCTTCTATTGATCTCGAATTCCACCCACTCCTACCACCATGAACCTAACCATGCGGACGGAGTCACAATGAAAAGTTATAATAGATTGAGTTGAGGCCAGTCGTGTCACAGGGGCACAAGCATTTGACTCGACCCCCAAGCGAGGAATATTTAATAAATTTCTTTCGAGATTTATCTCGACACCAGAACTAAGAACTATATAAAAAGAAATATATAACATATATATAAAAGGGGGAGCAGATTATCTTAGCACTAGGCTCTTTATCTATCCTGGTACATACAAAGAAAGAAGAAGAAAAAGATATTGCCTGATAGTGATTCGATACAGACATTTATTATTTAAGTAATTTTACAGAGAATTTTGTTATCTTTTGTTCGTTCGCGTGTGTGATATAAAAATTCCGTTATCGATTGTTTTATGACATTTTCACAAGTATCAAAACACTCGATAGGGCTCTATAAATATTATATAATTGTAATAAAAATATTTATTGAAAGAAGATTATTAGTATTTGTACTTAGATATGACATTATTATCTGATCTTGATATTGTGCTGAAGAATTTCAAAATAAACTCCGTGAACCTCAAAAATGTTAAATGCATTGTTGTAGCATAAGAGCTGATATGCAAAACAAAATATAATGTCTGTTTTTTTTGACTTTACATATACTTTTTTTTAGCTTCACGCTGCATCCCGCACATCGCAGGTAGAAGGAACCTAGAGTTAAGACACTCCGTTCCCTACTTTCCTCTCACCGACAGCATGGTGAGTGGCGCAATTCACTAGTAGCAGTCTTGTCACTCGTGGTAATCGAACCCCCAAAGTGTGGCACTGCGCCACGACGACTTCAGTCGGAGATAAAATGTACATATAAAGAGACCTCTTCCAAACATCAAAAAAACTATATCTGTGTTATGATCGGCCTTCGTGTCAATGCATGAAGTATGTAGGTATAAATCAAAATCAAAAAATCAGCTTCACGCTGTATCCCGCACACAGCACGGTAGGCAGAGAGAACCTATTGTTAAGACACTCCGTCCCCCACTTTATGTTCTTTGGCAGAACTCAACACCGCGCTTAGCCTCGACACCAGAGCAAAGAAATAGAAATATAAATTTAAGTAAATATTTCATCTCCCCGAGTGGGGATCGAACCCAACAACCAGTATGTAGGTATAAATAGATCTTTAATAAAAAGAGTTACTCATTTTTACGACCGTCCATCAAAGATAGTTAAAAGTGCACAATAAACACTTTGCAGTATTACGTTGAATGCAATTTTATCTTTTAATCAAAACTGTATTGAAACAATACTTAGTCATTAGATTTTAAAATATTATTCGACAGAGATTAATAGCTTTAGTCTAGATCATATATGTTCTATAGATTTATAAGTTATATTTTATTTAGTTCCTATTTATAGCAGGAACTATACTGACCTCACGCTGTCTCATATTCTATTCCGTTTAGTTGTTAGATTACGTTAGATGTTTGAAGCTACTCGTATTGCTTAGGGCGTTTCTATGTTTTATTTTTATATAGAACGTAATGTAAAATAAGTCCTTTTGTTTTTCTTAGCTTCTAAATGTCGCAACACAAAAAATGTCGCAAAAATCAGCTTCACGCTGTATCCCGCACATAGCATAGCATAATGTAGACACTCCATTCCCTATTTCCGCGTGTTGAGTGGCGGAACTCGACGCCGCGTTTTGCCTCGACACCAGAGCGAAAAATGATTATGTAAATTAAAATAAATATTTCATTTCCTCAAGTGGGGATCGAACCCACAACCATTTTATTTCGCAGTCACAATTTGTGCCCCTGCGCCACGACTGGTCTCAACTTTTTAAGAACTAAATTAAATTAAATGTTATTTAAATTTCCAAGAGACAAGATGACATCGAAATTTATCCAACCAGACAACGGTAAGCGCGATATTTGTAAGTTCGATTTCCACTCGAGGGAATAAAATATCTAATATTATCGTTTCCTAGTACTGGTCCTGGATTCGGTCGAAAGTTTGGGACGGATTGTGTTAATGGGGAACGAAGTATTCTAACACTAGGTTCCAAGGTAACCTTTGTGAACCTGCTATCTGCGGGATACGGCAAGAAGCTAAAAACTAAGATTTGAATATAAAATTAATTCCTCTGTGCAATTTTGATGTAGTTATTTTCCAATTTCATCTCACATACAACAGGGTAAGTAGAGAAATCCTAGTGTAGTGTTTGGTTTTTGCCAGAATAAAAATTTTTACGTGCCTAATTTCGTTTTATTAAGACGGAGAATAAAAAAAAATCTTCCTCTCGATTGGTTATCGTAGTTATTTCCAATTAACTATACAGGCGGAGCCACGGCTAAAGCCTATTACAATATACGGAGTAAGGACCCCCTTAATATTTTTATTGGTCTTATATTACATTTTATTTACTACTATTTTCTTGTTTATTGCCTTATCTAAATCTATGTTTTCGCGAATTTCGACCCACCATGTCTAATCACGAGATAAAGTTATCTTATCATTTCACAAAATACAACTATCTGTATACAATGAAAGGTGTTAATAAACTGTCAATTTATTTCGGTAGGTATATTTTATAAAAAAATATTTTTTAACAACTTTGTTAGATAATCTAGGCGTATCTAGCGATAAATCCACTTTTTTGCTTTATTATGTTTATTCATATAAAATATGAAAGTAAGAAAATGAGGCCGTCGTAGCGCAATAACAACGACATGTAAGCATGACGGTTTTGAGTTTGATTCCCAGGAGGTGGAATAAATTTCAATTTCCTCACTTTGGTAAGAAGACAGAGCGCGACGTTGAGCTCTGCCAATCAACAATGTCTCGGATATCCGGCGGGGTGTGGAGAAAAGAGTGTCTCAAAACAAGGCTCCCTATACTAACAGTTCTATATATAACATGCGGAAAATTTTATAATAATTAACAATCATTTTAAAAATATTTTCCAAAGAAATTTTGTCAAAAGTTTACTTTCCAACTAATAAAATCATGGTATTAATGAAGCATATGTATGAATATGAATTATACCTTAGTAAGATTCGAATTCACGACTACCGTTCAATCCAGCTTTCAACAACAAAATGGCATTACGTTATAATGACGTCAAAACAACAATAAAACAAGTATTGCGCGCGTTAATTTGGGATTTTACCAGTTGCTTAACAAAGTTTATTAAAATTAGGGCACATAAAGTTAAGAAATGTTACATTTCCAATATAATTGACCGAATTTCGTAAGAAGAAACGGATTTTGTTCTTAGATTACTTTGTGCGTCATATTGTAGGTATTGTAGGTACTAAGTTGTGACTTTTTAGTCATCCACTGTCACTTTCTGAGGAATGCGGACTGATGGTCTGTTAAGGTTACAGGTTAATTACCTACCCTATATATATATGGACATATATATTATATATATGTAATTTAGTATATTATACTGTGTAAGTGAACTTCCTGGTTCCGTCTGGGGTAATATGTTTTTTCATATCGTATTTTAAATATTATGTTATTTACTGTGTTTCATTTTTAAGCGACTTCAAAAAATGAAGGTTATACGTTTGATATGCATTTATGAAACGTTTACCGATAGCAAAAGAATATGTATTGCCTTTATTAAGATTAAACCCTGTCACCCGGTCATAGTAAAGCACACAAATAAGCCACGATAATATTTATTTCATATAGATACAAATACATATATATTTCGAAGGGCATAATTATCCATGGTTAATATATTGATGAGTTCAATATTTTCATTTCTTGAGGTTTGTTATGAAAACGCGGCGTTGAATTTCGCCACTCAACACGAAATGCCTCCAGAATTTAGCAAAAAGTGGTCCCACTGCCTCCCCTGTCCCATGCGGGATACAACGTGAAGCTGAAAAAAACTAATCTGATGCAATAGAGCAATACGATTATGCAGGTGTCGCAATGTCGTAAGAACCTACGCGTATAGTAATCTACGCTTACTTAAAAAGGTTAAGTTAAGATTAATCAAGCAAATGATATATAATAGGTAATAAACATAAATTAAGGTCATCGTGGTGCAGTGCTGTAGCGTCTGACTGCAAACATGTGATGTGGGTTCGAACTCAACGAAATGGACTTGCCCGCTCTCCGAAAAATTATTATTTAAAATTTTCTCCTCTTTCTGGAGGCATTGCGCACTGAGTAGTGGATTTCAACGCCGTGATATGCCTCATTACCAGAACGAAGAAATTAAAAGTATTTAATAATTTATTTCCTCGATTTGGGGTTGAACTCAAAACTTGTCGCGTTTAGAACGCTTGTGGTCCTCCGCCACTACAGCCTTCAGTATTTTTTATTATATCTACTATTATATTTAAAAGTATAGCTTATTCTTATCCGGGTTTAGCCCTATGCTTTAAACAAAGTTAACCCTTCAGCGAACTTTGTATTCCATTCAAAGAACATAACTTTGAAGCTGGTTTGAATTTATCGCATACATAAAGGTAGGGCTTGGAAATAGCAAACATTGGACACTTTGGTCAACAACATAATTCATGAGTAGTTATCCTCGATGGCGTCCAGTGCCACCCCTACTATAGAAATAAGCCGATAGATCGATAGAAAGAAAGTTCATTTTGTAGTTTTGATATATTTAATCAATGGATAACTTAATATTTTTAAGGAATTTTTAATTCACAGGTTAGTACAAGATAGCCTTAAAACATCCAAATTTTTACTTCTTAATTTGGGAAAATACATTTGTTTTTAGCAACTGACCTGCAGTCAAGGAAGTATAGGGTTATCCGAAAAAAAATTTAGGTGTAATAACAGCCTCCTCGTCCTAAATGTAATTAATTTATGAATTGGTAAATGCATCGTTTAATTTTGTTTTATTTAGCTTCACGCTACATCCCGTACGTAGTAATATACGTTAAGACATTCCGTTCCCATTAAGACCCTTCCATTCCCAACTTTTTGCCGAACTCTTGAGGCATTGCGTGTTGAGTGGCGGAATTAAACGCCGCGATTTGCCTCGTTACCAGAGCGAGAAAATGACAATATTAAATATTTCATTTCCCAACTGGAAATCGAACCCACAACCATCGCGTTTACAGTCACACACTTGTGCCCCTGTGCCACGACGGTCTCAAATAATTTTGTTTATCCATAAAAGCATCTAAATATAAGCTGAATGGATTATTCGTTGGTATCATAAACAACCAAGTGTGTTTTATCATTTAACAAACGTCAAGATAAAAGGTCGGTATTAGAGTTATTATCTACATACATACGATTAAGATTATATTATTTATTATCTCATGTATTAAAAAGTGGACTAAAATTTTAAATAAGGATAACTAAAATTATTTTCATATTTAATTTCTTCTTAATATTTCAACTGGAAGTTATTTTTTTTATTAATTGTAAAAATTAAACGAATTAAAAAAAATGCGCTATCAAATACATAAAATGTATCATAGAGGATAAACCAGGGAGAAAATAATATTATGAAATCTTTACTCAGGTAAAATATATTTAAATAAAATACTTTTACTCCTTATTATTATCATTTTTTTTAAATGGCACGCTGCAATGGCGGCGTTGAGTTCCGCCATTCAACATGCAATTCCTCCACAATTAGGCGGTAAATAGGGAACGGAGTGTCTTAACGCTAGCTTCCCAGGGTCCCTCTGCCTATTTTGCTATGTGCGTGATACAAAGTGTGTAATATATGTATGTATATATTATTACTATAAATACCACACACAAGCAAACATTTATGTGAGAAAAATATTTAAAAGAAAAGGAATTACATTAAAATATTACTTTACAAGGAAAAAAAAATAAATGCACCTATAAAATGAATTTAATTGAAGCAATTATTTTAAAAAAAAACTGGAAATTGATAAGTCGAACTCAATTTAAAATTCTTGGCTAATACGTAAAAAAAATATAGTGAGTATAAATTATATTATTTTTTTTTTTATATTAGGGAATTAGTGACAATACTTTTTGTTTTACATCATTACTGATACGCTTAATACTAAACGGTGGGCTTTTATTTTTTGTTTCACGTTATATCCCGTACATTGAGGAGGTAGAGGGAACCTGGGAACCTAGTATTAAAACACTTCGTTCTCAACGAGACACTTCCAATTCCAACTTTTCGCCAAGTACTCGTCTGCACTATTACACCTGCGCCACGAAGGCCTCAATAGGTAATCTAATTTAAAAAAAAATCTCATTAAAAAACGGAGAGCCGAGAAAGAACTGTCACTAAAAATTTAATTTAACAGTAGTTTAATATTTAATAATCAATATTTTCTCGATATAAGCAAGAATCAATTTAATTCTTTATTCACTGCTATTGGTCATGCTAGTTAAGTACGATAAGTGTTAACCTACCTGTTTTATCAATAAAAGAAAAAAAAAGCTAAATATATTATCTGGATGCCCTTTAGATATTTTGTTATTATTATCTGTAAATTTATTTTATCTATATCATTATTCTGATGTTATCTAGTATTTATGACCTACTTGTTTTTTTTTTTATTTTGTATATTTATTTTTGAACGACCGATTTATGGTAAACTTTCTAGATATTCACATTTTAGTACATACGATGTTAATTTTGTGTTGTTAATTTAGTAGACTTTTTCTTTTGCTTCACAATGCCGTGGGTTCAAAATCTGGGTAAGCCAGGTAAAAAAAATGTTTATCGTAAAATACTCTAGATCTATAGATCTATTGTAGCACAGAAGCAGAAGTGTGCGTGAGTTCAATTCCCAAGTTCCCTCTGCCTACCATGTACGGTATACAGCGTGAAGCTAAAAAAAAACTCCTCTCTTTTGCAAAACTAGTAAAAAATATTGACATTCAGCATGATTATACTACAATTAGAGTCTAAACTATGGTTTAGAATTTCTTGCCATTGACCCTCATTTTCATTTCATAGACCCCATTTTTTTTCGTCCATGTAGACCCTTGCAGTTCTATCTCGACCTTCGGGGGTTGATACAGACCACATTGGGAATCACTGGTTTAGAATAACTATAATATATAACAAAGTAAACACAATTTCAAGGGAATTTCACAATAATAGAAATAAATTTTCATTTCGCAAATCTATCGATTTTATTCTCTTTATAAAATGTAATAGAAATAGCGTTGATATTGTTACGCTTCCGATACTTACAAATTCTTCGATGCGTGTTAAATACGAATGTTTGTAAACATATTACTGAACGGTAAGTCCATAGGTTAGGCACTTTGATTTGATTAATAAGTAGTAGGTTCGAATTCAGAGCGAATGCTATAATATATTAATATGAGAAATATTAGTATTTGTTCTATGTTTGAAGGTTTGTCCATAATAAAAAAATATTATATGGAATGTGAGTAAGTAAGTGACTTCCCTGATCGTCCCTATTATACAATGTGAGACTTCAAAAAGGGCCAGATGCGTGTAGTAAAAAAAAATATTGTCGTTCAATCTTAAAAATAAATTATATTTTATAAGGTCATCAAGAGTGCGTTTTTTACCTTATTTATTTTGCCTTAATGTAAAAAAAAATATATCTATAGATATTATAATCAATTATTATTCTATATTCGATAAGTAAATAAGTACGTACAAGAAAGTGCTATTAATTGTTTAATTACCCTCATCTATTATGTTTAGTTTTGAGGTTTTTTTTTTTCATAGTATTTTTAAGTTTTGTTTATCTGTAATTTATACAATTTCTATGTACAAATTAATTTACGAGGACGAATAGATTTTTTACAAAGTAGGTATTCTTAATATTAAGAGTTAGATATATCTAGTTGTATTTATTTATTAGCATAAAATGAAACATAATTCGATTTATTAATTTTACCCATAATAAATATTTCCCAAAATAATTTATTTAATTTACCAAAATTAAAATATTATAAAATTCTCGCTTAATATAATATTATGTACAATTCTACCGTTTCAAATCCTAAAACAATTTTTAAAAACAGCGAAAAAAATATATTAAACTTACCCAGATAACACAAAAATGTGCACAAAATCCACAGACTATATATAAAAAAAATTAATTTCAAAAATCAAAAGGCGTTATTCAAAGGAAAAATACTAAATTTACGTATAAAATCGAACTAATCTATAGATAAATTTCGATTTCATATGCGAGGCGACCACGGCCTATATTTCTGACGAACGCACTTCTACTGACTGACTCGGTGGATGCCGGCACGCTATATCATAAAACTTGTGTTGAAGGAAGTACATATTATATTGATATACGTTAGCGTCAATTTTAAATTAATTTCACAATCGATTATCGTCTTTGTCAGTTTCACGCTGTATCCCGCAAATAGTAGGGTAGGCAGAGGGAACCTGGACAAGGCTGTTACTTTTCCCACTTTCCGCCGAATTTTCAAGGCATTGCGTGCTGAGTGGCGGAACTCAACGCCGCGCTTTTGCCTTGTTACCAGAGCGAAGAAATGGAAATATTGATGAAGAATAATTCATTTCCCCGAGTGGGAATCGAACACACAACCAATCGCGTTTACAGTCACACGTGCGACACATGCGACACGTGTGTGTGTGTGTTATTATCCTATTTATATTTTTTATTAATGTTTTTACTATCCTTTATTAATTATTATTCTCCAAGTGAAGCATAAGTCCACAAACATCGCAGTTACGGTCAGAAGTTGTCCTACTGCTCAAAATAATTACATTTATAACAGAAGTAAATAATATTTTAGTATATAATATAAATACCTCCAAAACTCAAGGAATTAATATATACAAGAGCATCCTCCGACCGGTTATTTTATCAGGTGTCGAATGCTGGTCAGCACTATCTCGGCGCACTCAAGAGGTTGATGTCACGGAGATGAAGACGCTGAGGTGGATGTGTCATGTGTGACATAGCACATCCACCTCAGTAGTTCATAATTCTCGGCGTTTGTTTCAGTAAATTGGTCTTGAAATATGTTTATGTCATTGCAACAGCGTTTTTTTTTCTTTCTAGGATTAGTTGTTACAATTCTTAAAGGGTTGCTATAATCTATATCTACATGAATTTCAGCATCACAGCTATCAGTTTAAATAAGACTATTGCAAATAAATGTTGTTTTTGTTACATTTATTTTAGAGAAGATATTAACTTGATATCCTTGAGTGACCAGACGAGGTTGAGTTTAATTTCTTTCATTCCCTTCTTCCATTATATTTATGTTCGAGATTTCTCTTGTTGTAGTGTCTGCAGCTTTTGTGGTTCTCGTTTGATGATCCCTGCTTGTCTAGCTCGAACATGTGACGTCTTAACCTTCTGTTTTCGATATATTATAAGAAAGATCCAGGGAATACAAGTCCGAGACTTGTCGGGTTTTGGATACCATGGCAATCCATCTACACATAAACAGTAATTAATAGATATCCTTAGAAGTGGAGCGCGAAAAAAATTGATTAAATTAGTGTTGTAAATTAAGGTTATGTCCGATCTCGTTTCCTTTTTCCGTTTTACAGCAGCTATCCATTTAATTAAATCTTTGATCTAATTTTCTTGCCGCTTCAGAAAAAACATAAAATTTACACAGAATATTTGTGCTGTTATCTTTACAGTTTACAATGCAAGAACAGTAATGCCCTATTTTGAAAATAAAACTTAAAAATTTCACTATATATAGACGAAGATTGGTGTGATGGTTTATATGAAATTTCTCACTACCTTATTATCATAAATTCATCATAAATTCTTAATTATCAAAAAGATTAAAAAATAAATACATATTTAGTGATAAGATGCCAGTTGTCCCGGCAAGGCATTGTTCATCATTGAATTCACCCAGGATTAATTATTACACTGCTTTCTTTGAGAAATAGAAAAAAAAACTATTATATAAATAATATATTTTTTTATTTTTATGAATAAAAAAGCTATAGAAAAGTTATACTCAAAAACAGCTTGACTAGAAATC
>DWQW01008524.1:0-13858 GCA_018249695.1 Heliconius erato demophoon
TGTATGAGTATTTTATTACAATTGAATTAGCGGTTTGGCCCTGATTGCGGCACAGACAGACAGACAGACAGACAGACAGACAGACAGACAGAGTTACTTTCGAATTTATAATATAGGTATGGATTATGTACAATATATTATATGAATAAAATCCCGTATGTAGCAGGGAAGGCAGAGAGGGCCTAGAGCTTAGACACTCCGATACCCGCTTTCCACCGAATTCTGGAGATATGCTTGTTAAGTGGTGCAACTCACCTTGAAAGCACCTTGCCTTCACACCAGAGCGAAGAAATTAAAATATGAAATATTTCATTTCCTCAAGTGGAGATCGAACCCACAACCAGTCAATTTTACAATCACACTTGTGCCCAGGCCAGTCATGGAGCAGCGGCACGAAATGTGACTGTAAAAGCCACTGGTTGTGGGTTCGATCCCTACTCGAGGAGATGAAATATTTACTTAAATTTATATTTCCATTTCTTCGCTCAATTCTGCCACTCGACACGCAATGCCTTCAGAATTGGGCAGAAATTGGGGAACGGAGTGACTTAACACTAGGTTCCCTCTGCCCTCCCTGCTGCGTGCGGGATACAGCGTGAAGCTGAATTGAAATTATTAACTTATGCCCCTGCGCCACGACTAAAGAATAGTATTAGTATTATACTATATTCGAAACAACAGGTAGCGGTAACAGTATTATTAGCATATTCAAGCAAAGCTACTGCCTTTATATTCATATACACACAAGCTCCAGACCGCTGGAGCAATGGAATTAACCGTAAGGCTGGCGAAGTTAGTTTGCTAAATATTTCAATATAGAGAAACTGTATATCTATACTAAGAGTACGACTATGTAGAGTTAGTAAGTTACTTAGAATTATGTCTTAAATATAAAATTATAAGAAATATTTATTGGAAAAATATTTTTTTGGACGTTGTGTATAGTATAAAAATAGTTTTAATGCTTTTTCTACATAGTAGATTTTCTTGTTGTAAATATATTTTTTTTCTCAGTCAATAAATGTATTTTATGATATTAAAAGCTGAAAGTTTAAGCAAAATTTATTTAGCTTTTTTTCAGTATTTTTAGCTTTACGCCACCTCCTATGTAACCTAACTAACCCTAACAGAGAATATAGAGTTAAGACACTCCTAGCGCCACTTTCCGCTCAATGTTTCAAGACATTACTTGTTTAGTACCAGAAGTTACTACCGCGTTTTATTTACCAGTGCGATGAATTAAAATAATTTATATTTAATCATTTCCCTATAATATTCCCATAACAAGATTAAAAAAATCAGCTTCACGCTGAATTCTGAATACATCAAGGTAGTCAGAGGGAACCTTGTGTCAAGACTCCGTTCCCCATTGTAACACGATGACGCTACGAAATGAAAATCCAATTTTTTATATTTAATAAGAAAACTCTAGACAACAAAAAACATAGCCTAGCCTACTTATATTTATGAACTAATTTCATAAATAGGCAAAATAAAAATATATGACACTTTAAGTCTCGGTCGTTTCATCCTACAGCTTGAGGCGTAGATATAGAGTAGATAACAATCGCTCGAGTGTAGCTCGTCTTGTCGATAAAAGCAGTTATAGTAAATTTTTACTACCTAATAAATAACTCTCCTGATTTAATGTATATGGAAGTTCTTTTTTTTTGCTTTCTCTAAGAAAATAATAGTGGTTATATTGATATTTAATGTTTAGAATGTGATAGGGAAAATGTAGAGTAGAGGCCGTTGTGATGTAGAGATGCAAGCGTACGGTAAACGCGAGGGTAGTGTATTCGATTTCCACTCAGGGAATGAAATATTTAATATTATTATCTATTATTAATATTCCATCGTTTTGGTAACGGGGCAAAGCGTTGCGTTGATTTCTGCCGTTCAACACACACTGTTTTGAAAATTTGGCGGAATGTGGGGAACGGAAGTATCCTAATTGGAACCAAGTGTCTGAACACTAGGTACCTCTAACTACTCTGCCATTTACGGGATACAGTGTAAATATAAAAAAAATATAAATAGTCTTGTAAGTGGATATAAAAGCGTAAATATTATATTTTACGCTCTCTCAGAATTGCTCAAAATTCTAAATCTACCATTTAGTATTATAATATCTACATATGTATATTAATAAAAAAATAATAGGCCTTGCTTACTATTGATATAGCTAGGACTATAAGTATAAGACGATCAATATACCTATTAAAAGCAAAGCATTTCACAACCACGTCAACTTATTACTTACTTAAATAAAAAAAATAAATCAGCTTCACGCTGTATCCCGCACACAGCAGGGTAGGCAGAGGGAACCTAGGGTTAAGACACTCCGTTACCCAGTTTCTTCCGAATTTTGGAGGCATTGCGTATTGAGAGATGGAACTCAATGCCGCGCTTTGCTTCGAGTGTATATGTGTTTTAAGTAAACGTCTGATACATTCTTAATATTATAAGGCTCGGTTATAAAGTTTGGTTAAACTTTGGTTTGGCATTTCACTGTAGCCCCAAAAAAAACCCACAGTTAAAAATAAGTACTAAATGCCTTTTTTACATCATAAAAAAAAAGTTGAGAGTAAAAAATATATAAAAAATTAAAACGATTACTATTGCATTACACGCTGCGTTTAAAAACTTTAATTAAACACGAAATGTTTTATTCAGATTGCAGCCCACATGATGGACTGGTGGTTTTGAAATACTCGGTTATACCTACATTTAAAATATATACCTACCTACCTAATATGTTGGGTATTAAATTTTTAAATTGCATTTGGGGCCGTTCAAGTACTACGTAAACCCTGTAGGGAGGCAGGGGGGTCTTGGGTTTGCTTATTTTTGACGTGTTCCAAGAAATATTTTAAGAGGATTGCTTATTTTTGATGACATAGGGAAGGGGGGATCAATAATTGCAAAAAACCTGCTTATATAATACTTGAACGGCCCCTTTGCAATTATTTATATAATAACCTCTTTTCTTGCTTGACTTATATCCTTCATATAGCAGGATAAGCTAAAAAGGAACCTCGTCTTGAAATACTTCGTTCTCAATTTTCCAACCATTTTTTGAGGTATTTCATTTTGAACGGCGTAAGTGAACGCCGCGCTTTATCTTTTTACCATAACGAGGGAATTAACATAACTCATTCTCCGAATGGGAATCGATTTACAGTTTACAGTTAGATGCTGTATTTTTCCCGACTTCTAAGGAAGAGTTATGTTTTTCGTGCGTTTATTGTATGTATAAGTATGTATGTATATAATATTCTTTATTACCTCATATCTCCAAAACCACAGAACGGATTATAAGTAATTCTTTAATCAATAAAAGCTTTACCAGGAACCCCGCGTAATTCAAAGAGGTCCCGACTGTTAATCCTAATAACTATTGGGCTTGTTTATCTTCTTTTTAGTTTTATGTAGTCAGGGTTTTGTTTTTATAAATATTTTTTTATTCAATTAATTTATATACAGCTAATATCAAAGAAGGGCAAACAAGCTTTCTAACCATGTTATTAAGTCATCCCAATTAGACCTGTAGTCTACGCTTGAAATTAAAATAGACCTCATTTCGCATCTCCCTCAATCTAATTTGAATCGACCTGGTTTAAACAAAACACTCGTGGCACGAATAGGTGAAATAAAGATCAAGTCAAACGGTATGGATAATAGGATGTACATATATATATTGTATGCATTTATATTATCTTCTATTTATATAAAGATTTTTTTGTGAGATAATTTTATATAACAGTGTTAAATACTTGCGATTGTAAGCGCGACAGATTGTAGGTTCGATTCAAACTCGAAAAAAATTACACATTTAGTATTTTCATTTCCTCGCATTGTTAATGAGGCATAGCGCGACGTTGAGTTCCACTACTCAACACGTAAATGTTCCCAGAATTCTGTGATAAGTCGGGAACAGAAGTGTCTTAACACTAGGTTTTCAGATTCTCCCTGCCTCCCCTGATGTGAGCAGGACACAGTGTGAAATTAAAGAAAATAACATTAAAGAATATAGTATCGTGTGCTGAAGCGTTTTCGTTGAAGTCATAATATTTACGAAAAAAAAGATACATATTTTGCTTAAATAATTACAGAGTGCGAAGCGTGCGGGCGTTGGCAAACGAAGCGAGGAAGAAACTAAGGCCCCTAGTTTAAAGTATATATTTAAATACAAATACTTTACGTCAATAACATTAAGGCCATCGCTGCCCAGGGGCACAAAGGTGTAAATGTAACACGACAGTTGTGGGTTCGATCCCCTCTCGAGGAGATGAATTATTATTTAATAATATTTTCATTTTTTTACTCTGGCACTAACGCGAAAGCCCGGCGTTGAGTTCCATCACTCAACACAAAACAGAATAAAATGATATGCCACTAAGTTATCTCACTAAAACTCTTACATCCAGAAACTGTCTCAAAAAAAAAAACAAATATATAATTTGCCAATATCGCTTTTCCACGAACACTGATTCAATCTGATCTTTATTACTATCCATATATAAAACGAGGTTCCGCTACAAAAGGGTACCGTATATTTGGGCGTAAAAAATATTTGTACCATGCACGCTATAGTACCAATATGTTGTGCCCATTTTCCCCCATCCTCCCCTTCATATGAATAAAACATTAGTCCGACAATAGCCGTATACGATGTTTTTGTGGTCCTGAATCCAAAACTAAGATTCCGCTCCTTTATTCAGCATCGAAAGCTTTTACGGACAATTAAACACATTTATTTTGCTTTCCATTTGTTTTCTTTTAAGAAAATAAGCCATTTTCTTTTATTGTGGGCATTTAGAAAGTGATCATGATTTTTTATAGCTATATAAAGAACACTGTGCGAATTGAGTTAAGGCAAATAAAAAATAATGATAAGGCCAGTCATGGGGCAAAGGCACAAAGTGTGAATTTGAACGCGAAAGGTTGTAGGTTCGATTTCCACAGGATATTGAGTATTCAATATTAACATTTCTTCGTTCTGGTGTTGAGGAAAAACGCGGCATTGAGTTCCGATACTTAACACATAATGCTTGCAGAATTTTTTTTGCATTTAGTGTGAAATTTGCTGTGTAATCAATTCTCTAAGGTTTACCCGTACCCGTAATTTACCTGTAGATCAATGATTATGATATTTGGCACGAAGGAAGAACTTACAATACATATAAAGCAAGGCAAAAAATCGGAAAATTTATACGTATTTTATAGAAAAAAATATTACAAATTAGTATTTGTACTTAATTTCATACAAAATGAGTGCATAGCGGCGCATAAGAATAAACTCAAGAAATGAATATTTGTATTTATATAAAAAAAAAACGTCAAAAAAGAAAGAAATCTGGAGGCATAGCGTCTTGAGTGGCGGAACGCAACGCTGCACTTTGCCTCGACAGATATAATGTCAATATTTTTTTTAATACAAAATGGATGCATACGCCCCCCGCAAAGTTGAGTTTCTCAACTTTTACCAGTCGTTTTCCCATTGGCCTACAATTCTGAATTACTAAGAACCCTCGGTCATCGATTCAGACTCGCACTTGACTGTTTTTAATAATTACAAAATACAGACAAAATAAATATTGATCTTGCGACCTTGCGACTTCAATAATTTAACATAGTAATTAATAGAAATAGGATATTTCTTAGCACACAATTCAGATTTTAAATTGAATAAGGAAAAATAGAATCGAAAAATCAGGAAAGAAATGGGACAATTGCTGAAGCAAACTGTAATGAAAAATCTATTTTGAACGGATTGTGCTGAAGTATTATATCGAGTTACGATTTATTTTGAACTAACGTTCCATTATTTTTTCTGTTTGTTAATTGGAAAATGGCTTCGAAGAAAAACAAAAATGTATCACTCTTCTCTACTTAACACTCTTTTATACTTATTAAAATGAGAGTAAACGAGTAAAAAAAAAACTAAAATAGTAAAACATAAGAGCTGAAAAGGCACGGACGAAAAAAAATACGTGATGTTTTATTGAAAAAAATACCGATCAAGTGCGAGTCGTTCTCGCCCACTGAAGATTCAGTACTAATTTTAATATTGTCAAATAGAATGTGACTTATAAAAGTATACAAACTTAAATTTGCCCGCCCGCATTCAATCATTTTGTATGAATTCAACTACAAATATAAGTTTGTTATTATTATTTTGTGATGATTCGAAGATTATTTTAAGAGTGTTTATTTCATGTCAATTTCATAGTTATATATCTACAAATTTCGTTATTTCATGTCAATTTCATAGTTTCACCTACAAATTTCGTTATTTCATGTCAATTTCATAGTTTCACCTACAAATTTCGTTATTTCATGTCAATTTCATAGTTATACATCTACAAATTTCGTTATTTCATGTCAATTTCATAGTTTCACCTACAAATTTCGTTATTTCATGTCAATTTCATAGTTATACATCTACAAATTTCGTTATTTCATGTCAATTTCATAGTTTCACCAACAAATTTCGTAGCACATTTCCAAGTAAAATGCGACAAAACCTTACCTTTACCTTTGGATTACGTTTACTAAAGTTTAATTAAATTTTAGTAGCTTAATTTTTTCTGTGCTCTCAGGGACCTTAGACCTGGAGGTTTGATATTAATTCCAGCTTGATAACTCTACGCTGTCTCAAGATAAATGGTCTTGACAGACGGACAACAAAGTGATCCTATAAAAGTTTTGTTTTTTGTTTTGTGGAACCTTAAACTTTTTTATAAGATTCTAATATAACTTAACTTCCTATATAAATTATCGCTATCGTGCTACACATTGTAAATGCCTAATTGTCAACGTAATAGTTGTGGGTGTGGTCGCATCTTATTAAGTAATGGTTGTTTCTTTGGTTTAGGGTGACACAAAGCGGTGTTGGGGCTCGCACCTTAAAACTCTCAAAATGGCCCTTATGCGGCAAATTGATTTTAAATTACAAAGTTGTTATTATGAAAACTTTAGGTCACAGGTGAGCTCTAGTGACCATGCGCTGTTTTTAACGAAATATATATTTTTTACATAGACAAACGCCCGCGTGCACAAAGATTGATTAGTATGAATAACTTTTTACAGGTTCACGCTTCAAATACCCCATTTTACCATTTTTACTTCATGCTGTATCCCGCATATAGCTAAATAGGCAGAGGGAGCCTAGAGTAAATATGTTCCATTCCCCGCTTAGCGCCGAATTTTTAGGCATTGCGGGTTGATTGGCGGAACTCAACGCCGCGCTTTGCCACTTTATTTCTTTTCCGCGAGTCAAAATCGAACCCATAACTTGTCGCATTTACAGTCACACGCTCGTGCCCTGCGCCACTACTATATAAATAGTTTATAACAATTAAACAAACACTCGAGACTATAATATTTACGCTAAGCCGAAAACAAATAACAATTTAACTACACTCTAATTATATACAAAGAAGAACGAAAACGTTATTAAATTTTCTTAACAACCTTCTAACAAGTACTGTTTTATTGACTCGTGTTCTGAAGACCATTTAAATTTTAAAACTGACGCAATTGGTTCATTTCTTGAATTTTTTATTAGTATTGATTGTACAATCAATGAATATTTCTTTCAGAGAGTGTAGCTTTCAGAGGGTTCAATCAGAAACATAAAAGTACCGATATTATTAACATTGACTAGCGGTCCCCACGCGGTTTCGCTCGCTTCAACTGTATGATTATTAATTTAATATTATTAAAGTATTTTTTGTATTATTAAAGTGTTTGTTATCCATATTGTTATACACCTAATAAGACGTCATTTAAATATCTTGAAATTTCATTAGATTTCACTCGTAAAAACAGTTGTATTTAAGGTGTATTTAGGTAGGTGGTAAGTACGCGCACACGACAAACGCGAGTTTCCCGCATAAATCGCGATCCACGGAAATTCGTGAATAAAAAGTAGCCTATATGTTGATCCACAACTACCTCTATCTTTTAGTGAAAGTCCTATAAAAATCGATTTAGCTGTTCCGGAGATTAACCGGGACAAACTAAAGCGAAAGAGCGGGAGATAATTTTTTTTAAATTGCCTCTTTTCTTTCGTTGGGAAATGTTTTTTCGAAGATCTTCCGTGTACACGACAAACGTGTCCTACGGACGAATGGAATTGTGAGACTCATCAAAGGCCAGTACAATACCACCCACTAAAGCCGACCTGAAATCATCTCCACCAAAATGAGACGCCACAGGATCGCTCGCCCATACTTCCACGACGCCTTGACAGAAGCTGTCTACTGTAAACCATTATTTTTTTATTAATACATGGCTGTGCTATGTATTAATAAAAAGAACTTGTGGATTATATAGTAAATTTTTTTTATACTGATTAAATTAATTAAAATATGTTTCGTATATTTTAAATAAAGCGTGATTATTAAAAAAAATGTGTAAATAGCTTCTATATTACAGAATATACGGCTTCGAACAAAATTGAAAGTAAAACGGTTGAAAACGGACACATCTCGGAGCTTAATCAAAGACAAGGCCTCAGAATTTGGCGTTGGTATGGAATAAAGAAAATTGGAACACCAAATGTTCACACGAAACTGAAACCTATTATAAAGGAATAGAATTGAAATTTACGTTACATTTAACACTTCTTTTGTAACAACTGTTTTGTCTCTAACCGGACAAAACCGGACGTGGAGTGAAAATGTCGTTTTGGTTCCATCGCAATCAAATATTTCATAGTAGAACAGTCATATTGACAGAATTTATTATTTTTTATTTTTATGAAATAAGCCTGAAGGCATCGTAGCGCAGTGGATGACAGAATAAGATAGTAATGTGTGCATTTTCAGCTTATTATTATATTATATGTATATTTCAAATATATTTGTTTTAGGTATAAAGAATATACACAATACAGCAAAAATAATAATTGAGTGATTTGTAAATTTTTTATAAATAAAAAACTCCAGGTGGGCTGATGCCAGTCCTGGCGCAGGAGCACTAGCGTGTTACTCACACGCTAGTGCTCGCGGTAAACGCGGAGTTGATTTCCGCCACTTAACACGCAATGCCTACAGAATTTGGCGGAAAGTTCGGAGCGTCTTAACACTAGGCTACCTCTGCCTTCTACCTGCCTTGCGGAATATAGCATAAAGCTGTAAAGAAAACAAGGAAGAAAGAAAGAAGAAACTAAAATTTATGAATATTCAAAAAATTGCTGTTACTTAATCTATACTTTATGTCTGAAAATCAAATATAAAGTTACTAAAATGTGACGTATAAGAAAGGCTAAGGCTAACATTTCAGTCGTATTTTAGTCCTGTAAAAAATATTTAAGGAGTATTTTTTTTAAGTAGAAGAGAGAAGTAGAGTTTTAAAGTAGAAGAAGTAAAGTCAAACCTTAAAATCATGAAAAGAGACGTTTAACGTTTTATAAAAGTTTTTATTTCAGTTATAAACTGGTTTAAGCTTCTGTAACAAGTATTAATATATAAAAGTCCACGTGAGCGAAGCCACGTCCATTTGTTAAGACTTGGAGCGGATACTTATTGTTCTGTGTTGCTGGTTTTAATGCTCTAGAGATTATAAGCTTTCACTGTACTTTCTTGAACACTATAGCGGTTTAGTGAACCGTGTTTGTCTATAAACACGGTGGTAGTGAGTTCAATATGGGAATCGTTTCATTATCGTTTTTTATTTTGCCGCTGTATCCCACACATATGTAATAGTCAAGGCAGAGGGAAACCTGGGAAAGCTTGAGGCCTGGGAAGTGTTACGACAATCCTTTTAATTTCATTCCCTTGAGTGGGAATCAAACCTACAACCGTTGCATAGTAGCACGCTTCTGCCCCTGCACCACATGACCTTAACATGTGGGAACAGCATTATGTAAACAGATTACTTCAAAACAGTATATGACACTCAACACGCAATGCCTCCAGAATTCGGCAGAAAGTGGGGAACGGAGTGTCTTAACACTAGGTTCCCTCTGCCTACCCTGCTGTGTGCGGGATACAGCGTGAAGCTAATTTTAGTATATGATAAAATGTGTTTTTTATTAAAATACATAAATGGTAAGTGGCGAAAATTAAATAACTTTTAATATTTATTACAGAAATTTCTCAAATACTATAACTATTTGAGAAATGTGTAAAGATTTTTTGTTTTTAATATTTAACAAAAACTATATAAGAAATACTAGATAACGAGAGATATTTAAATTGGCATTGGACTTGGATTTCAAATATTAAGCGAGGGTTGATTTTTAAATATTTCATTTAAAATAAAGTAAATTTCTTATTAAATTTTGTTATTATAATTTTAACAAGAACTCAGTCAGCATTACAAGAGACCGACCGCGGACAGTATCTTTTAAAAATAAATTATTTAAAATCTCGAAGAACTGTCATAATTTCTGTGAACTAGAACAAACTGAATAAAAATCCATCTACAAACTAAATTTCTTTCAATGTATTTTACATTGAAAGATAATGAAATCCATCGCTATTCATAGAAACCAAATTATATTATTTTAATTTACATTTATTAGTGTTGTTTCTAAAGTTTACTTAATTTTGGCCACGATTGAGTTTTATTTCAACAAATGTTTGACAAGTTTTAGTAACACTTTTTTAAGACTTCATTATAAAATTATCTTGACTCTACAAGTCTATACTACAACTAGGTTAATAATAATAATATTAATAATAGCGATGGTTATGAATTCCATTCCCATGCGTATCAAATTGCAGAACTCTACGCCGCGCGTTGTTCGAGTACAAATCGAACCCACACCACACGACGGCCTCTACATTTATAATAACCTGAAGACATTACACGAAATATAAAACCTGTACCTCTTTCAGTATAATTTAGACATACATATTTATTTTAAAAGGGTTTTGTAACAACCAACCTATTTCCAGGCGTAGGCGGTAGGCCTTTAAGAGGGCTTCTTAAGTGTGATGCTCTAAGAGCTCTACACATTCGTGAGATCTCACGTCCGCGATGTATCATATTGCGTTATATTTCTATTTATTTTATACTTCGTATAAGCAATTTCTATCACTTCATTTTATTTTCACTCAATCTGTATTGTATAAAAAATGATTTTTGTGCTTGAAATATAATGTGTAACGTATGTAATTATATAAAATTTGAGGCTAGTCGAGTCACGGGGATACAAGGTTGTGACTGCGATGGCTGTAGGTTCTATTACCACTCGGGACAGTAAAGAGTATTAAGTTCCGTTACAACACGCGATGCCTCAAGAATTCAGTGGAAAATGGGAAACAGAAGTGTCTTAATGGAAGGCTTTAAAATCCCAAATAAAAACTATTTTAACCAAAAAATAGCGTTATAGTAGCGTAAAATGCCTTTCGACAGTTTCTCCAATCAACATGCGATGTCTCGAAATTGGGCAGAGGTTAGAACGGACCGACGTGGAAAAACAGCGAAGGCTAAAAAATATATCGATTTTGAATGTCATTGCGGTGCAATTGTACAGTGTCTGACTGTACACGAAGATTGTGGGTTTGATTTTCATCCAAAAAGATGAAAATGCTTCTGTAACAAAACAAAATACGGCGTTAAGCTGCAGTGTATAGAGAACAGTATATCTTATTACTAGATTCACTCAACTAACCCTATTATATGCGGGATACAGCGTGAAGCTATAGTAATTTTTTTATTTATTTTTTTTCACACGTACATACCTAACGACAACTGCGTCCTATTTTCAGTTACCCTGCGTGTCGTGTATCTCCCGCTATATAAATGTAAGGGGACGTGTTAAGTGTTTTCCACTTAGGGCCACTACAGTTTTGTGTCATCTCCGAATTTTGGAAGCCAGCCAACGCCTAATTTGTCTCTTCCCATGATCTATGGGTAGATGGCACTATCTATTTAATTTATGAGGCCATTGGTTATAGATAAGCTGTTGATATTTTTGAGGTAAAATATTTTTCTTTGATGTTTTTACTTCTGTAAAAACATTCATTTCTCTTGATTAAAAGTTTTAGAGGAATTAGAGAAAGTGGGGAACGGAAGTCTTAATGGAGTACGGAGTGTCTTAACATTAGGTTCCCTGGTTTCCTCTGCCTACCCTGCCATATGTGGGATACAATGGGAAGCTAAAAACAATTGGATTTTTTCTCTCTCTCTGTTTCCCTTAATGTAGATATATATGACAATAATATAAGTATTCAACTCCCTATGAACCTAATATGAAGTGCAAGAAAATCCGTTTGGACCTGCGATTTCGTGAACTAGTTCTGTAGTTTTGTAGTAACGTGAATAATTTGGAGATATTTTATTGCTATGTTTATTTATACTTATGTTCAAATTTAAAATATTGATGACAGCCCTCGATGGATTTTCTTAGATTTCTTTTTAAATACAATATAGGTATCCAACTTCCTATAGGTTGGATATCTATCATTCTGCCAAATCCACGTATTTGGGAACCAAATAAGTACTTAGGGAAGTGCTATAAAAACGAAAACTGGGTTGTTCATATGTCCGTCCGACTCTGTGAGAGATCAAATCAATTTGTATAAAAGCTTTTTAAAACGTAAATTATCTCCCGTCACATAAATTATTTAAGGTGGAGATTTTTAAATTATTTTATCCTTTTTCAATTACATTTTGAAATGGATATTTCTAAATGTTTAATTTTATTTTTTATTTCAAACTTTTTAAATAAAATACTTAGGTATATACATTATACAAAAACGATATAGTTTATTTAAATTTATTAATTAATCTATAAATCATAGTAAGGATCTAAATCTCAACTTTACTGAGATCTTAGTTGTAACTAAACTCGAAATCATTACTTAAAATAAAAATAATAAATTGATCCGTAAAATGAAAAGAATATTTAGCTGAAACACTGAAATAATCGTTAAAGAGAAGAGAAATTTAAAATAATGGCAGAAAAGAAGAAAAGACAATTTAAACTAAAGAAAGAAGACACTAGCGCATATATTTACCGCAGCTCCTCCTGGTAAGTTGTTTCCATAACAATTATCTGACAACATACACTAAACCCAAAACGGAAAACCGCGACAAAATTCGACTACTATTTAGGTAGGAGAAAAACGGCAACAATGATTTGAACAAGCAAAGGTTTACTGAAGTGCCCCCTGGCGAGTTGTTACTGTAACACTCTCTATCACCCTCTAAGAACATGCACTAATCAAATCAAAACCTATACCTGAAAACCGCATTAAAATCGCACTAGTGGTTTTGGAGATAAATGGTAACATTGGTTTGCACAAACACACATACACACCTAAACAAACATCCGCGCACACCAAACGTATATACCGTGTCCATTCCGTTGTGGGGTAATAAAAATAAAAGTTAGTGTTTCATTTCTACGTATTTAGACATATTGAGTATTTAAAAAGTACCTTAAAAGGTCCCTATTTACCCTTATATAACCAAAAGTCATGAAATTGGCACGGAACCCTTGGTGTACGAATGTAGCTCGTACTTGATCTATATTTTTCCTTTCAGAATATGTAACAATATAACTTAAACTCGTCCTAACAGCACCACGTAGGTAATAATGCCTCGTAATCGATTTAACGATTTATATTAAAGCTGAAATAACTAATAACGTCAAACAACTAATAACTAATAACGTGAAATAACTAATAAATAACGTCATAGACTGAAATAACATTGTGTCATATCCGACTGGTCTAATTCTACGCCTACTGAAAAACATTAAGTATTTCGTAGCGTTACCTAACGCCTGTAACAGTATGTACCTTTTATATAAATTGTAAAATAAATAAATAAACTATAATAATAATAAAATATGCATATTTTATGCGGTGCCCTTGCTCTTTCCTTCGCAGTT
>DWQW01008525.1:0-13857 GCA_018249695.1 Heliconius erato demophoon
ACTCTTAAAAATATTTCATTGAACACGTGTTTCATGGTTTTTAAGAATTCACCCCCTAAGGGTTCAAATAAGGGGTTGAAAGTTTATATGGAAAAATCTTTAAATTGCCACCGATTTTTATAAAAAACTAAATTCAGATTGTTAAAAATATTTTATTGAACACGTGTTTCGTGGTTTTTTTTAGAATTCACTCCTAATAAGCGGGCGAAGCCGCGCGCGCCCACTAGTTATCTATAAACTGAATACATAAAACATTCAAAACAAGATATTAGATCAAATTTATATTCATACACAATTCGGTTTCACTGTAATAGGTACATCTATAAATTGTCAGACAGTAGCTCAAATATGAATCCTGTACCGCAACAAGCTAAGATACTCCCTCAGGATCTTGCGATACACTTCACTGTATTGAAACATTATAAAGGTTCAACTCCCACATTGAAATTTGAACCTTATGCCAACCTCCTTAATTCCAAATCTTGATGTTGTACCTGCCGGCGTTGTAACGATACGTATATGCTACTCATATAAAGGGGTAGAGTAAGACAATCGTAAAGTTTAATAATAATTACATTCTCAACTCTCCTCCCGGCCTGTATTCCATAATTAACCGCTCGAAATTACTTAGTCGAAATAATTTAATGTGACGTGCGCCCAATTATTGATGACGTGTGAGATGTCTTTATTGAATGCCAAAATGGAATCCTTGTGCTTATTACTTTTACTTGTTTTATGTTTTGGCTGTATATTGTTTGTCATTCGTTTTATTCGTAATGTGAGAAAATTAAAAATATGTAGTCAATGGTGCAATCCAGAAAAAATCGTCAGTATTAGGTTCTATTAACTAACTCGTGTACACAAAAATGTTTTTGCTAAATCATTGAACTAGTTATTGGAAAACATTTTTCAAATAATTGTATTTTTTTAAATGTTGGAACTCGTTTTAAAATATAAAATTATTTATTTAGTATTAGGTACTCGTCAAAATTAATTGAGTAAAGTTTATTTGAATCAAATAATATAATAAATAATAATAATATAGTATGTAATAATATCAACTAAAAACTACATTTAAATCTCATTTTACTCTTCTGTGAGAGACTATTATTTTTAAACTTTTGCAGTCAAAACTCAAAGCACATTTCATTATTCTTAATATTTAAAACTAACGTAAACCGTGGCTTATAAGCTGTTACTTCTGAGAAATTTTAGTGTGGACTGGGTTGGTGCGTACATCCTTGAACAGAAAGGATCACGTTATACTAGTAGCGTGTCGTCTCTATGGGGTGAAACACAACCCTTGTTCTAGATGTAATTTACATACGGAATTACAAGCCGGAATAATGTCGTTGATGCATATGTTTATGATTTGGGAGCATGTTTATGAAACGTAACATTTTTATATTCAAGTATTTTTATAAGACATGCATTTTAAAATATTTTAATATTATATTTCTCCAATAAGTCTTTTAGTCTCACATCTTGATTTGGACCATGTCTTATAAAAAATATCTCATAAAATAAATCAATTATAGCATAATTCAACCATTACTTTTCATTAAGAATTCCTCAACGGCAACTTTTTACCATAATTCAAATGCCCTTTCGATGGAAACAGAGAATAGCAATAAAATAACTCACAGCGTGCAGCTGGAACTTACGGGAATATAAATATTCTTTATATGCAGTTAAATTTTTAACAACGCGCCCGTAACATCAGAAAGTTTGCACAAAAATGAAAAATTACTGGTCACGAAACACCGCAAAAACATCTCATAAGGAACAACTAATGAAAGCTTAGAGCAATTCGCATAAATCTCCCTTACATTTTTAATACCAATATATCCGCGGAGGGGAACTTCCGCCGAGGAGCGGAAAAAATGAACCAGAAAAACAAAACAGTCGCGGGCCCGCGCATTTATATCTTATTTAAATACCAGATGTTGTCCTCTTATAAACGTAGATATTTTTTAATCGGTACCTTACCGGGGACATAATGGTATCGGCCGATCTGCCGTCAGCTGGTATGTAGATGTACGGGAGTTTATCGTGTTCGGTGGCTAATTTAAAAATCCCCCCGTTGCGGATTGTTCGCATTGCAAGCGCCGTCATCGCAAAGCGGCAGGGTGATATCTCTCTTGACCTGTATATTTTTATTTGCTTCGTTACCTAAGCTTTTTTCGTATCGTATCGAATCTCGCGGAGTCGTGTAGTCTCATTAAAATAATACAGGGCTACTGGATAATCTTATCCGGTGTGTTTCGATCGCCGATAGGTTGCGCGTGCGCCGATAACACCGAGTTATTCCAGCGGTGCTCGTTTCGACCACTAATATTTTTTAACTCATTTTGTGACGACATCTTCATTATTAAGTCTATATTTATGTTGGACTATTAAATATTAATATATTGTTTAAAAATATTTGCATTAACATTTGAAATTATTAATAACTAATTTTAGTTAACGCACTACAACTATTATTAATGAAAAAAAGAAACAACAATGAACAAAAAAAATGTTTTTTATAGTAAAGTACGAAATGATTTCAAAATATTGTCAATATAAAATATGCTTTGCACAAAACAAAATAAGAAATAATAATAGATGCAAATTTTTACGATCTTATTTCACACGTAATAAAGAAAAGCAATTCATGTTATTATCAGCGCGGAGACTTCGGGAATAATCCTCCACAGTAACATCTCTGTGTGACATAATCCGGAAAATCTAATAACACTAAAATAAAATTGCCGACGGTTTGTAAATTTAAAAAGCATAGGGAAGAAAATTCGTTTTTCACGCCGTGACAGCCATTATCGTTACTTTGAATTTGCCTTTAAGAAACATCGTGAATTTGGTTAATGTATAAGTAGACTGAAATCAATTATTGCTTACTTCATTAAAAGATTTTCTTTTAACATTATGTTTAAGAGATTGAAATGACACATACGTTAAAAAATATAAAGCAAATATATTATAACTAAAAATGCTAACAGACAACGATTTAAATGAAAATCCCAAACCATTGTAAATGCTAATCCGGCTTTATTCGCACTTCTCCGTTTTCTTAAGCATTTTAATCAGCAATATTCCTCAGTAATATTTCCTTATGCTATTACTATTAAAATTTCACCTCCGAACCGCTGAAGACTGCAAAGACTACCTTCTATTCATTCCCTTGTAAAAGGACCGAAAGCGAGCGCGAGGGAGAGCTAAATGCGTTCTTTTGTTTCTCCTTTCTAAGAGTCATTTTATTCGCATCCGCCTCGTTTAAATTATTTTGCCAGTTTCGAGTCGTAAATTTTAAGCGGACTTTAATTGTTATTTTAACTGCAAGCCAACTTAGTCTTCGCGGAGGGGCCTGTGGAAATATGTCTTAATTCGCTCGCCCTATGACTTATGTGTTACGCTCCATTGCTATTGTTCTTTCGTATTGTTTGTTCACTTCGAGTTGTAACAAGCTTGTAATTTTACTGTCATTTAATGAAAATTGTGTAAACTTTTAGTTTCTGATATGTTTTTAGATATATTGTACGTATATTTGTTTTTTTTTGTTATTAGTTAAGAGTTAATTCTTGTTTTGGATTTAACTTTTATAACTATATTTAATGTGTATCCGAATGTGTATAACATTTCTCGAAAACCGTGAATACCATTTGTATATTGGACAAAATTAATAGATATCAAATTTATACGACCCCTCCATCCCTCTGGGACTTTCGGCTTGAAAAACACGACAGTAAGACATTACAGTTGAACAAAATTTTATAATAAATGTCTAAACTCAAAACAAAGTATTTTCAAATCGATTACTACATAAGTTAATTACTTCAGGCTGTTATTAAATTGCGTAACCGGAATCGATCCTTTTGTTTATGGGTTTCGATCCTTTCAATCATCTATCAGCCATTGAGCTTCGGTATAATAATAATTGTCCATAATTATATATTCTCTTGAACGGCGCATCATTTTTATTGTTATTTTATTTATAAAGTGGTGATTTTTTACTCGGCTCCACTATATCATGTTCTTAAATTTGATTGATTCGATATAAAGATCGATTCAGTTATAATTGAGTGTTCCGTTGTAATGTTTTCGTTTTTATATTTTTATAAACGTAGATATATATAGAGATATATTGACTGTAACAACTTTGGCAATGTAAAAAAAAAATACGTAGGGGGGGAGGCACTTCCACCAAGTAATTATTAGTGAACTCATTATTGGTATCTATAACACGAACATCAAACAATACAAAGATGGACCGGCCCGGGCTCAAAGACCACCAGGAGCATCTTTTGTTGAAACGCCTCGGCTCACAAATCGCGAGATGCGGAGATACGACGCGCGCGCATACCGACGCGAGCCTTAATGGCCGCCGCGCCGAAGGTAATTTACGTCTCATGTGCGAAACCACTCTTAACTAAAAGCCCTCTAAATTGCACCATACAACTGGATTGATTTGAAATTAATCTCGAACACAGTCCTCTCAGTCTTCAAGATTAAAAATAATTTTAAATCACCTACAAGCCAATCCGTGCACAGTGTAATCGTTTTTAAAATTTAGTTAACGTTTTAAATTATACCTTCATTTTATTTATGATATACTTTTATGGATAATGGAATAATTGTTTTCAAAAGTTTAAGAATTTTATACTTCCATCACGCAGCCTCTGGATCTAATGGAAAAATCACCCAGTCGTAGGACATCTTCATTATACTTTTTACTTCAAGAAGCTAAGGATAGAACCCGCGCATCAGTTTTTCTCACCGCAGTACTAAAATGAACATCGTTGCTTTACCTTTTAAATATCAAGATTATCAGATACACCGTTCAAAATATAAACAGTAAGAGAAAATTTAACAAACAATGAACAAGACATCGTTTCACTTTACAAGATCTTAGTTTCAGATAGTATAAGTAACTCGCCTTTATTCCTGGCCTTATTACGAGCATACGAGCAAGTTAACTTGTCTCTGTGTTATCTTAAAGATTATTGTTTGTCGATATAGAAGCTGGTACCAGTAATGCTTCTTTACTAAAGTATCGATAATTTAAGTAAGAATCGAGAATAAAAATCAGTATTCTTATAATATTTGATGTTGCTTTTCATTAAAATGTGTACAAGGCGAATTTTGTGGATTCTATCCACTTAGTGTATTGAATATATACGACAGAATATGTGACGTTGGACTCTACCACTCTAATAACGCCATGTAATAATTTGCCAAAAATAGAAAATTTCTTTCTCTCCGTGTATCCTTCTTTTTAATATATACTACTATCTAACTACAAATTGTTATATATTAATTATAGTTAATAATTTTTATTTACATTAGCACGTTAAATTAGAAATAACAAATCTATATCTCAAATTGATGTGTAAAAAAGAAAACTAAAATATCTTAACATCGTTTATTTCAGTAATAATTTATATGTTAAATATAAATTGTTAGCAAAACTAATAACAAAAACAATACTCTAAACTGGTATTCAAATCGGAAATAGCTCCCTAATAATTTCCGTCAGGTTAGCTTTAATTGAAAGTTATGCAAATCTCCCAGATCAACTCCTTCAATTGTGAGGATTCCGAATGAGTTAATCCGTGTTTATGTTCTAATCGGCCCCTTGCTCACGGCCTTGTTACGGTTTGGATCTCTGTTAGAGCACAATGCCTTTTGTATATAGAATCATTTATAACCCATTTATGAAATAATATTGTTATTATTCTACTTAAGGCCAGTCGTGGCGCAGCGGCACAAAGTGTGACTGTAAAACCGACTGGCTGTGGGTTCGATCCCCACTCGAGGAGATGAAATATTTACTTAAATTTATATTTCCATTTCCTCGCTTTCGATACTTAAATTTATATTTCCATTTCCTCGGTCTAGAGGCAAAGCGTGGCGTTGAGTTCTGCCACTCAACACGCAATGCCTTCAGAATTCGGCAGAAAGTGGGGAACGGAGTGTGTTAACACTAGGTTCCCTCTGCCTACCCTGCTGTGTGCGGGATACAGCGTGAAGCTGATTTGATTTTTTTTTATTTTTCTACTTGTTGTTATTCGTTATTTTATTGTTACAGCTGAACTGAAAATGGACGTACTTAGAGAACGAGAGGTCAAAGACAATTTAGAAAGACAACTGTTGGACGAACAGAAAATGAGAGGTAAGTCACTAAAATATTTATAACTAAGTATATATATAAATAATATAGCAAATTGTAATCTGTAAGAATAATAATAGAATACAGAAATAACGTGGAAAATAAACAAAAGCCGGTTTGTTTCAATATCAACATAAATCACCGGTCATGACCGACGCTCCGCATTCGCCAAAATTAATAGGATATTCTATTACGACACCATTGTCTTCTAAGACACGTTATTTACTTCCTACATTAAAACTATAATCTAATAGTAAACGGTACACCATCCGTGGCTAATTTTCTTTCCGTGCAACCAACACATCGCTCTTTCCTGTATAATTGTAGGTATAAGCTACAATAGACTACGGAAATTCAATTAACTACATTTTTATTTTCTTATTCACACGTATTATATGTGTAATTCTCATTTAGATGTTATTGTTAAGACACTCATCATATATGTTTTACTTTCCCAAGACTCGATTGTAGGTTTTGATTTTATTTTTCTTCAATAATTTTATGTGTTTATCGATTGCGGTACAGATAACGCGAGGAACTATCTGATTATACAATTTCATGAAGATTGCTCGTTTTTAAATTTACTGTATAAGTTGACACAAGCATATAATAATTTCGACGTAGCTCGATGAGACGTATGGCTTAGTGATCAGAGCGCCTGGTCGGTTTCCAGGAGGCGCGGGTTCGAATTCCGCTACGTTCAAATTTTTATACGTTTTCTAAATAAGTATATATCTTAAAATTTTAAAAACTTACTAACTTCCGTATTTTTAGTTTGTATATTTAGACATAGTTCATGAAACATTTAAATTTACGATGAAATGCTACAATGTAGTTGAATATATTAACAATAAGTAAATCTCCCCCCCTTTTAGAACACAAAGGTTATAGCACGCAATACAATAACACCCTTTCTTCAATACAGTGGAGTGTCAGCAAAGAAAATGTACCGATAGGTAACCTTTATGCAAATGTCAGACAGCACGGTAGCAATGACCTGCCACCTTAAGACAAATAATTATTAGCCCTTTTGTGCGAAATAGTTTAAAGATGGGGCTAGTCGTGGCGCAGTGGCACAAAGTGTGACTGTACCGACCGACTGGTTGTGGGTTCGATCCCCACTCGAGGAGATGAAATATTTACTTAAATTTATATTTCCATTTCTTCGCTCCGGTGTCGAGGACAAGCGCGGCGTTGAGTTCTGCCACTCCACACACAATGCCTCCAGAATTCGGCAGAAAGTGGGGAACGGAGTGTCTTAACACTAGGTTCCCTCTGCCTCCCTGATATATCATTTAAAGATTGGCTTACTGTGCGCACCAAATCATCACCAAATCAAGTGTCTTTTTAATGTTTTATTTGTGGGTTTTTTTATAAAAAAAAAGGCAGCCAGAGAGTGTAGTGTTAAAACACTTCGTTCCCCATTTTCCACTGAATTATGGAATATTAAACTCAAAGCCGCGCTTTACCTCGACACCGCGGCGAAGAAATGAAAATGTTAACTTAAATATTTCATTTACTCGAGTGGAGATCGAATCCACAACCAGTCGCGCTTACAGTCACACACCTGTGCCTCTGCGCCGCTACCGGTCTCATAAAAAACCCCCCTTGGGTTAGTAATTATTAAACTTTAAAGTAGAAACATTACTAGGACAACATTTCGCTAGCACGAGCCGTTGTTAATGGGTTTCCACCGATATTTGACAATCTTCCGTCCAATGTACTAAAAGCTTTTTGACAATTAATAAAAACGTATTGATGAAACAATAAAACCATCACAGTTTTGTTTGTTGACGAGCTTCTATATATTTTTTGATACTTTAAATCTTTAACTACCGGAAATTGATTTTGTTTTTTCCCTTTTTTTCGATTTGATTCATTTTGTTCTCTTTGATTGGAGGGAATTATGTAAACACATACAATTATGGCTGTTGTAAACAATTTAATAAAAAGGAACATAAAAATTAATAGCGTCATGCATTACGAATGTATATTGACGTGAAAACATAAAAAATCAAGATATGTAAATAAAAATAACAAATTAAATTAACAAATAATACCGTAATAACTATTTTTATATTTATTAATCATCGTTTTAAACTTCAAACAAAATATTTATAAGTTATGTTGAGAAACGTTCCACTATTCTACAGTAATATACCAACAATTAATCTGAACGTCCGACCACCGCACCCCACACCGCACCGCACCGGCGCACCACTGCACTGGATGCAAGCAACAAAGAGAATCGCGGATCCTATACATATTTCACACGGTGAATGAGCCGGATTGCGACGTGAGCAATACTGGTAATTGCCAAAAACCAATCATCAGATAGCGTTCTATGTGTCGACAGTATGAAATACGCCTTCGGTTACAAAAGCGATGCAATATGCGCATGTTATCTAGGGTCAGTCGTAATGCATACAGATCAATTTTACTGAAATGCATCTTTTTTTGGTTTCACGCTGTATCCCGCACATAGCTGGGAAGGTAGAAGGAACCTGGGAATCTAGTGTTAAGACACTCCGTTCCTATTAAAATACTGCAGCTGGCCATATTTTATTTCATTTCACAAATGGATTTGCTGTCGTATAAATAGATTAGTTTTTTTACAACAATAAATCCAACACCGCATATAGCTAAAAATAATCTTCTAAAAAAATAATACAGTTCATACTTCTAAAAATAATACAGTTCATAAAAAATATATATACGTATAATTTGTTTTTATGTTTCAATCAAATTAATAAAAAAAATGTTAAATAAATTGACTTATAACAATGAATCTGGCAGCGCCGCTCTGCGCTATGTAAATTGGACAACAGCCCGGGCCTAATCAACAGACGGCGTTCCTTCATAATAGATATTCTATTTAAAAGTTTTTATATAAGCCTGTAAACAGTGTCTATTTATAGAATTTGAGTTAATTGATTTAACCATTGTTGTCGTCTATTGTTCAATTTAAATAAATAAAATATTACTGTTAAAGGTTGTCATAAATATTTTTAACATTTTTAAAGTGTTGTGTTACTAAGGAAAGAAAAATACTTATTTAGAAAACGTATAAAAATTTGAACGTAGCGGGACCGAACCCGCGCCTCGAATCCCGAATAAGTAAGTATGGTTGTCATAAACTTACTTTGATATTTAGCTAACAATAGGAATTGAATGTAATCTAATTACGACAAATTCTTACTTATTATACCTAACTTTAATAACATAGGTTCCCGCTGTATACTGAATATGGCAGGATAGACAGAAGGAACCCAGTGTTAAGTGAGATACACCGTTCGCCATTTTCCACCGAATTTGCGAGATTTTGAGTGTTGAGTGGCGGAATTCAACGCCGCGCTTTACTTTGTTATCACAACGAAGAAATAAGCATCGAATCGAAAAATTAATCGTACAAACGTAGTCTTCACAGTGACACACATATTCCACTGCGCCACTACGACTTCTAAGAAAATAACAAAATTACCTATTTTAAAAGACAAATGTGTTCATGTTCATATTTAAAAACAAGTAATATTATTATATCAAAATGTTTAAGACAGATAGTTTTGTGAAAGTTATAGCTTAGAAGGGTTCCTACTCTACCCCAAGAACTTAGAGAGTTGGAGACTATATGAATCCATAGATATTACTCCAACTGTAAATTTAAACTGATTAGTTAGAGACTTACTGTTTCTAAGGATTTGCTTAGAATGAGCATCATATAGATATGTATTGTGTATTATTATAATAAAATTAATATTATTAGAGGCCAGTCGTGGCGCAAGGGTACAAAGTGTGTCTGTAAACGCGACTGGTTGTGAGTTCGATCCTCACTCGAGATGAAATATTTATTAAAATGTATATTTCCATTTTTTCGCTCTGGTGTAGAAGCAAATCGCGCGGTTGAGTTCTGCCACTCAACACGCAATGCCAGAATTCAGCAGAAAGTGGTTAACGGAGTGTCTTAATACTAGGTTCCCTCTGCCTACCCTGTTGCGTGCGGGATACAGCGTGAAGCAATTTTTTTTAAATATATTTATTATTAGAATCATACGAACAGAACTTAAAGATAGTATAACCAAAATTATAATGTTTCTTTAAATTAAAAAGTTAAAGCAAATCAAATTTGATATAACGTTATTAAATATTTGACGCTATATTAGATCTCTCCATCGGAGACGTTAGAAGTTAGTACAATCCATATCGTGCTCGAGATTTCGTAATTAAATAACATGTAGACCTTAACATTACGGCTGTCTTGAAAGGGTTAGAATGGAAATGTTTCGCCAATTATGTGAACATTATACTCGGAATGGAGGGTTATCAATATACTCTGTGCTACGTGCTCCGTGTACGAATATCAGTTACATTTCATTAATTTATTAAAATTTGTTTATTTCGATTTTAACTTAATTTTAAATTATAAATGTATATATACCTTCACAGCAGGGTAGGCAGGAGAAACCTAGTGTTAAGACACTCCGTGCCCCATTTTCCACCGAATTCTGGCGTCATTGTGTTTTGGTTGTAGTAAATAGCCGTACAACTGTCTTAACACTAGGTTCCTTGCTACACTTGCTATGTGCATTGCGTGAAGCTAAAAAATCTATCCTTAAATTCTAACGTAGGTAAAATTATTTCGTTTAAAATGTGTGTTTGTAAACGCAATGTATTAAACGATATTTAATAATGTAGTTTCTCTATACGGTATTCTCTACAGGAGATACAAATATACATTTGGAGATTATTGAAGATATAATGAGGCTAGTCGTAGCGCAGCGGTACAAGTGTGTGACTGTTATTGCGACTGGTTGTGGCTTCGATCCTCACTCGAGAAAATGAAATATTTGTTTAATTTAATATTTTCATTTCTTCGCTCTGGTAAAGGCAAAGCGCGGACTCGAGTCCCGCCACTCAACACGCAATGCCTCTAAAATTCAGCGAAAAGAGGAGAACGGAGTGTCTTAACACAAGTTTCCTTCTGTTTACACTGCTGTATGCACCGTGAAGCTGATTTAATTAGATTTTTGAAGATACAAATATAAATATGATATTCTCTATCACAATTCATAAGCCTAATGATGTCCAATCCCCTTCTATTTCGAACACTATCACGAATCGGACAGGCGAGTGGTCAAATTCGAATGGATTGTTTTGTGAAACAATCGTATCAACGTATATCAGTAGTCAGCCTAGGCCATTGTTAGGCTACCTAATGCACCCCAATGAGTGTTGCACTTACTTTATACCTACGAGTATACATACACCAGTCAAATTGGACAGAATATAAGTTTTCGAAAATTTTGTTTTGTATTTTAATATATAGATTTTCCGTACTCTCGTGTTTACAACTTACTTTATATAAATTATTTAATATAAGCTTTTGAAACCATTGTGACAAATTTGGGACACGTGAACAGGCGACAGTTGCGGTTAAATCTAAATGAAAGTTATAATATTATGTTTTTTTTATCTTCTTTATTTTTTTCATTTACCACCCAATGTAAAATGCTTTTCAGTATCAAAAGAAATGGCATATATTCCGCAAATACCAGAATAAATGGAAAGAATCTAGTGTTAAAACACTCCAGACCGCGCCGAGTTTTCAACACATTGCGTATCGATTGACAGAACTCTTCACCTCGATAAGCCTAGCAGATCGGGAAAAAGAAAATAATTGACTTCCCCGAGTGGAAATCGAACCCACAACCGTCATATTTACAGTTAAATTCTGTACTGTCCTCATTTAATTATTTATTCATCAATAAACACTATAAAAACAGTTTATATATTTCACTTCATCTGAAGAACATTGTTATAGCCATTGCTGTGCTTCTAATAGCAATCTGCACTGTAGACTGAACATCGAATCGGTGTATTGTTCGACGGTATTAGACGGAAACCACCTATTACGAGGCACGTCCTCTTCGCAAACATTTCCAACATTTCATACACGTTTAGTTATTTAGAATATTATTTGTTAAATTAAAGGCAAAAGGACGAAATTAATTAATGAATTGAATGAATTGATAATAATAATAATAAAACTTATATATATGTATATATTATTTTATTCATGAAACCTATAGAAGTTATCCGTGGAATGCAACGTAATTGGACAGAAATACCAACAATAAAGTCACGAACAAACATCTTAGCAGAAAAGAATAAAAAAATATTTCCAATACCCTGTAAATCCTGACCGCAGAGGGACGTGTAACCGCGTGAAAGTCCGTGAGGTGAATACCAAAATTAAAATTGATGCCAGCCATACATGGCATTCAATTACTGAAAACTTAGTTTATCACGTTTGACAATTCGATATACAATAAGTTATTGTTTTTTTTTATTTATCGGCTTCACGCTTTATTAGGCAAATAGCAGGGTGGACAGAGGGTACCTAGAGTTAAGACACTCCGTTCCCCACTGATATTGTTGTATTGATTTACTTTATTCTTGTTGTCGTTTCGTACTGAAAAAAATAATATAATTAAGTTATGCTGTTAGAACTTCATAGTTTACGTCTTCTTCGGTGTGGCTTTTATATTTAAACTAGTTTTATATGCCTTTCCAAATGGATTTTCATTTGAAATATTATATTTACAATTCAAACAGCAGTTAACGATATTAGCGCCTTTAACCAAGCAAATTCTTGAGTTTTATTATATTATTATAGTAAATTTTCCTTTATTACGGTCTGTCTGCATCGATATGGGAAAAAATCTGTGTAACTTTTAATATTTAACAAAATTTCAACGCGACATCATATTATTCACTTAAAGTTATTGCGGCAATGGCCGGCGTTATAGCGTTTGGTCACGTGTAAATATTTGCACTTTAACATTGCCTTCCACCTTCTTTATTTATTGTATTGTAGTTTATTAAATATTATTAATAATTACTTATAAAAATACTTACTTTGCGTTATTTATGAAAAGTAAATTAATATTATAGTATTCAAATTTTTACAATAAAAAACCGCTGTGTTTGTTGCATTCATTACAAAAATGTATGAAATATTTTTTTCAAGTTTTTAATTAAAACATTGCTATTTTTATACAAATTATTACATAACAAAATATATATAGGAATGAGGCCGTCATGGCGCAGAAACGAAAACAGCGGCTGTAAACGCGACAGTTCTGGGTTCGATTCCCACGCCGAGCAATGATATATTGAATATTTTCATTTTCTTTGCTCTGGTAACGAGTCAAAACGCGGCGTTGAGTTTCACCGCTCAACACGCAATGCCTTAAAAGTTCAGCGAAAAATGGGGAACGGACGTGTCTTAGTAGCTAACTAATATTTTAGATTTTCGTATGATTTTCAATCAACAAAACATTTTAAATATAAAAAAAAAACAGTACATATGACACTTCCTGTACTAAGCTAGTCTGCTAACGTAATAAAAGTGATAATCATATACCTACCGACTTACAATTTTACACCATTTTTCTAATAGCTCCATCTTGTCGTATCTTGGTGGTATTGGCTACGTGATCTCTTTACCGATGACCTATAATGCTGGGCACGTCACCTGGGGGACGTATCTCGTTCATATATACCTACTAGCGGACCCGGACGCGGCTTCGCCCGCTTAAACCGTTTTTGAAAATATTTAACTAATTTAAATGAAAAAAATATAAGTAAACGTAACCATAGTAAAATATTAATAAAAAAACTAAACAAAACCA
>DWQW01008526.1:0-13857 GCA_018249695.1 Heliconius erato demophoon
AAATTAATAAAGTATTTAAAAGGATAAGGATTGATACCATTATGGACAAACATCCCTCACAATAAAAAATATATTCAAATTACTATTTTTAGACAGAAATATGCTCACTCTATGTTATCCTTAGAAGATACAAATATGCTGTCGCTGAGTTTTTTGTAGATCTTATTAAGAGAAATAATACTCTACTACATTATCATATGTATGTCAAATATACATATAATTAACTAAATATAAACCTTCCCTGAGAAATACTCTACCTAATGGTGGAAACCGCATCAAAATCCGTTAGGTGGTTTAGAAGAAGATCACTTAGAAAGGCCAGACAGAGACAAAAAGCGTTCTTATTTTATAAGATATAGAGATAGAGATACATTCTATATCGAATCGAATCGAAATCGAATTAATCGTAATTCTATTAATTTAAGCCAGATGTGACCTGGTTCCGTACATATTTATTTATTTTTTTATTACAGCGTAAGTTAGAACCGAACCCACGACCATAGCATACGATAAGTTACAAACCATAGATAAACATAAACATAGCATCCTACTATAAGTAGAAACTTCATAGCATAACTATTGAGTGGACACTAAATTGCATTTCTGATAGGAACGCTATACTATACCTACCAGTAACATTATCTGTTTACGGAAGTTTAAATGGAGGTATTAATAGTGCCTTCAGAGTTAATGAATGTCACTTATGATATAAAGGTTATTGTTAAGATTTATACTTCTATAGGTATTGTAGTTTCACGTTGTGTACGTATCAGGGTCATCTCGATCCTATAAGAAGGGTATTGTTTTGGATTCTCTGAGGAAGTTTTATTTTAGGGTACCGATATTCATAATAGGATAAGTAGAGTTTTGTACAATGCCAGCTTATTCCTAAGTGACATTTCACTCCGTTCCGATTAGACATAGACTTTGCTATGTGAATATAATGCTATGTGAATAAAAACAAAAAAAAAGAATATTAGAAAACGATGTGTATATTGGTAATCTAATTTCCTTACTGCGGGTTCTGCATAACAAAATATAACATATCTGCATGTTTAGTTAAATCTTTAATCTTTTGATTGCAGCATTACGCTGTGATCTTAGGTTATGAGAGTATCTGAGGTATATAGGCAGAGGGAAACTAATGTTAACATGGTCCGTTCCCTACTCACGGCCCCTTTTCGCGGAACGACATTCAACGCCGCGCTTTGTTTTGTTGCCAAAGCGACAAAATGAAACTAATATATTCCCAAAAACGCTAATCGAACCCACAACCGTCCCATTTACAGTGAGACGCTTTGCCATACGGTTCCTTGGTTTACATTCAGATAAAATTTAATTGCATATATAGGTTAGTTTCTGCATATCAATCATCCATCAATAGACAATCACGGTTGACTAGCCAGCTGTAACTCGTTTAGCTCTAGCTTTAATAGGAGACTAACTCACTGTACTAGTATAGACTAAAGGGCAACACCTGTGCTAAAATGTAGAACGTAGTGTTTTAATAATAAGTGTAATTTCTTTTTGTGGCCGTCGTGCCACAATGGGACAGCGTAATACTGTTGCACTCAGGGGAATAAAAAATAAAATAAATCAGCTTCACGCTGTATCCCGCAAACAGCAGGGTCAGCAGAGGGAACTTACTGTTAAGACACTCCGTTTCCCACTTTCTGCCGAGGTCAGAAGGCATTGAGTGTTGAGTGGCAGAACTCAACGCCGCGCTTTGCCTCGACACCAGAGCAAAGAAATGGAAATATAAATTTAAGTAAATATTTTATCTCCTCGAGTGGGGATGGAATTCACATCTAGTCAGTTTTACAGTCACACTTTTTTTTCCCCGCCTACTGTGCTATATGCGAGACACAGCTTATATTTTAGCCTAGTATTTCTCCAAATGTCTTCTTCATATGTTCGATTATCCGGATATTCATTGTTCAAAATATTTACGCACATCAATTAATCCTGCTAATCAGAGTACTTACTGCAATATACAGAGTGTATATCGCATTAAGACATTTTCTGGATACATTGCTTGTGGAGTAGTTACTTGTTACAAGGGCAACATAATGAAAATAATAAATATCTCATTTCGTCGAGTGAGAATCGAACCCACAACCTGTCGCGTTTATAGTCACCCGCTTGTGACCCTGCGTACCAGCCTCAATAAAAATGTAATTTTCCGTAATAACTTAGTACATGATGTATATGCACGCAAGACCGCCATTAAATGAATTTTTAATATATCGTATTTTAAATGTAAAAAAAATCATGTTCTTATTTCATAATAAAAAAAAACTTTTCCTTCCGTGTGCCTATATGGTGCTAAGATTCTCCGCTCCCCACTCTCCAAGTCGTGGATCTAAACGACGATTTACTTTTAATTTATGGAGATTATATTTGCTTATATATTTTGATACTGTCTATTGCATACATTCTATACTTTAGCAAAATCTGAATTTATAGAATTGTTAAATTAGGCCACTTTAATTTTTGGAACTTCACCCGTAGAATGAACTATCTTGTTTTCCCCCATTTCATAAACAAATAAAAGCGTTCGAATCTGCCACTTCAACGCGGAAAATTGAGAGCAATATCTTATAAAGCTTAAAGCTGTAGAAGATAAAATTTTGTAAGTAACCAGTTACAATTTTTAACTCTTATACTTCTTACTCTACTTCTTCTTAACTCTTATTCTTTTTAAATTAAACTATTTAACCGGATTAATCGCGTATAAAAAAAACTAACATTTTGCAGTAGTGTTCGTAAGTGTACCGTATAGTACCGTGGTCAAGGGTAGACTGATGTGGCATTCGTTTGTCAGCTGACATAATTATTATATCAAACTACCGCCAACTATTTCTTATTTGCTTTCCTCGATGTTTAAGTGATAAGAAATCCAATTGGCACACTAGGTTACACAATATATAGGAAACGCGCACATCAATAGATACCTAATGGTGAATCTCACCACCACCCTAAACAGTTATCTACTGAGAGAGCCTCAGACTCAGAGAGCCCACCACCTCTGCGAACACCTACGTGACGAGCTTCGAGAGGTGAAGAATGCCCTTCATCACCACGGACTACTGCAGTGTTCGGAACGTCGGGTTTTCAAAAATGTATAATACTACATATACGCAATTAATCCTGTTAAATAGTTTCATTTAAAATGTTTAATAATCGTGAAAATCAAAGATTCTTATACTTCTTACAAAGTGTACTATAAAAACGGTGGTAAATCGAAGGCTACCATACCGTATACAAAAAAATCAATTGGTTCTGAAATTATTCACGGAAGAACGCATTTTACAGAATGTTATTATTAGAATATTGTTAACACTTGCGTTCAGAAATTGATTAGAAACTAGAAAGGCAAATATTGATTACGATTGTTTATTCAAATGTTACATGGAAAATTCGTTTTTGGACGAATGTGGCGGTTGTGAGTTCGATTATCACTTGGGAGAATGAATTACGATCATTTCCTAGTTCTGGTAACAAAGCAGATCCCGTGCATCATTATTATTTTATTAATGGATTAACATAATAAACCTTTTCCGACAAATGCACTATCCATTTTTTTTTAAACTAGAAGTAGTAGTTCCTGAGGTTATTATCTCAGGAACTTCTAGTTTAAACGGTGTGTGTAGTGGTTTGCGTTCAACCAAATAAACTCTTCAGTATAAGTAAAGATAGTAGGACTATGTAAGGCCTATAGATGTGGTTACAATATATTTACAATTTCATATAATATTATGTTCTACGAAAAATTAACGACTTGGCGAGATCCCACAAAAGTTTAATTTTAATTCTTCGAACAATGAAAGTAAACAATGTGTTTCAAGTTTCAATGGCGTGGGCGATGCGATTTATTATTCACTTATATTAAAAAATATGAATTTTACGGACTTTATGAAAAAAGAACCGGTAAAATGCGAGTCGGTCTCGCCCACGGAGGCTTCTGTACCATTTTTAGGATTACAACTTAGGCATACGCATTTATTTATGCAATACCTATAAATATTCACTTTTTGGATATTTTTCCTTTATTTGTATTGTAAGTTCACACTTCGTGCCAAATTTCATAGCTGTTGGTGTACGGGAAGTATCTTATAAGTTTTTATTCCGGCGAATTTCATACAAAATGCAGCAAAACCGATAAATGCATAAATGCTCGTATCTTTCGATTACGTTTCACTATTTGATATTAATTTCAGCTTGAAACCTTTACGCGATCTCAAGTTAAATGGTCTTAATAGACGGACAGACGGACAACAAAGTGATCCTATAAGGGTTAAGAAAGCCGTCGTAAAATAACAAAGATGCCTTCTGTTTATTCTGGTTTTTATAGCTTCACCTGTATCCCGCATATAGCAGAGTAGGGTAAGGTAGAGTGTACTTCGTTTTAACCCTCCTTTCCTCATTTTTCGGCCAATTTCTGCAACATTGTGTGTTGAGTGACTAAACTCAACACCGCGCCTTTGATTTGTTATCGAAGCGAGAGAACGAAAATAACTCATTCCCCGAGTGTGAATCAAACCCGCAACCGTCGCGTTTACAGAGAGAGGATGTGCTGGCCATTTTATTATATTATAATTAATCTATCTATTTTATGGAATCTAGAAACCCGTGGTATTCTCTAGTTTTGGAATGTAAGACATCTCTGGTATTTAATTGAAATTCGCTTGTTATCAGTTACGAATTAGATAGGTATTAAAACCATCGTCGGTATCCTCACAATTATAATTAAAATATTAATGTAAAAACGTTTTCCTAGGTCATTTTTATTACTTAGGTATATATAGTAGTCCGAAAATAAGAATGTAGTCGTTTATAATACATAAAGATATATCTTTATCCTGTAAAGAGTTTTCAATTTATGTTTTCTTGATTATTATAACGAGCGAAGCGAACGGGCAAGGAACAGCGGGCGAAGCCCTCTTGTAATATTATAGTAAGAGATGTAACAAAAAAATATTTCAAATATTACAATATTTTTTTCTCCAGCAGGATTCGAACAGGTAGTTAGAAACCAGGAACCGTAAAATATTAACACGCGTTGGGATATAGCGAGAGATATAAAAAGAACCGGTTAAGTTAGAGTCAGACTCGCCCACCGAGGGTTCCGTACCAATTTCAGGATTGTAGGTCAACGGCAATACAGCTTATAAAACAAAGAAGCCAACTTTAGTGTGCAAACATATGCACTCGTTTTGTTTGAAATTAACTAGAAATATAAGTTTATAATAATAAGTTCTTTGATTTTTACGATTAATAGACATTTTAAATGAAACTATTTTAACCAGATTAATTGCGTATATTTAAAATTATACATTTCTGGAGACCCGATTTTTCGAACACTTGGCAGTAGTCCGTAGTCACGGGTAGACTGAGATGGCATTCTTCTGTCAGTTGACATGAGTTTTAGTCAGAAGAAATCCCAATGGTACATTAGGCCACACAGTATATATGAAACCCACGCACACCAATAGATATCTTAATGGTCAATCTCACCACCACCCAACACAGTTGTCTACAGGTGAAGAATGCCTTTCATTAGAACAAGCTGTCAGTTCCCCGCCAGCGTTGTCAGAAGACCAACAAGCCACCCACAGTAGAGAGACAGTCGGCACTTCTATCATAACATATTAAGAAGGGCCAATTCTTGAGACGAGTGAAAAGTAATATTCTTTCACAGTGTGCAGGTGTATACAAACTAGATTGTGACTGTGGCTTATCATACATCGGTCAAACAAAGAGAAGCATCGCTGTTAGGGTGAAGGAACAAATCTCCGATATCAAGAATGGACATGTATCGAAGTCGGCTGTTTGTGAGCACACTGTGGATAAACCCAGCCATTACGTTAGGTTTGATAAACCCCAAATCCTTGCTAAAGAAAACAGATACATTCCTAGAATCGATACAGTGACTTTTATCGTAGTTTTATTTTCTTTAACGAAACATGTATAAAATAGAAACGCAATAAAGAATTTAAAATTGCCTTTTAAGCAATGGCCGTGTTTTATATCCGGATACAATACTTTTTAACGATTTAAACTACATACATAGAATACTCCAAGAAATATCGTATAACGAAATATATTATTATTAAGCAAAATATAAATTGTGTGGAAAGTGGGGAACGAAGTGTCTTAACACTAGGCTCTTTCTGCCAACCCGGATGGGTTACATACGTTCTCGGGATACATACGTTAACTATAAGAATGAGAATATAAATTTACAACCTCATTTATGACGCTAACATTTTCACATCTCAATTAATTATAATATCCTTATCCAAATAATTAATTATAATAAAAATTAATTGTATTTAAATAACCTGTTTCACTTTTCAAATGGATGTTACGGGCAAAGGCCAATCTATGTCCACAGCCAAATAGCATACACTTAAGAACCGGCAATAAATCAATAACAAACAGCCGCAGTCACATCACTAGAGATTTACAAAGCCGCATTAATAAATGTAGCCAAAATAATAAAACGCGCGAAATTATATCTAATTAAAAATTCAATAGGTTAATTTAATTTTAATTAAAATTATTATTTTTTCCACACTATTTAAAACTTTCTAATATTTTTTTTAAAATCACACACACGATAGTACAAAATATGGATTATAAATAAAAGACAAAATAAATCACTAATTAAAAACAAACTGTCACTTCAAAAAAACTAACACTGTATATTGTACCAATTTATGCTGTTACTTGCCAAGAAAATAAAAAAAATACAGATTAAATAAACAAAACAGAATATAAATAGATTTTTTTTGTACTCAACAAGGGAGCACTGCATAGGTCGGTATCACGCGAGAGACTAGCAATGTAACAATGGGAGCTGATGCACATCTGTGTTCTGTCGTATAAATATAAAAAATAAAACCTAGGTCATCTGGATCGCAACTGATTTATTAACTACCCTATATAGGTTTAAAGGTCTCTATTATTAATAATATCTACTTTATGACGCAAATTATTTTATTATAAAGATTACTATAATTTTTTATTTATAATCACGATTTGAAAAAGAATAACGTTTGAAACCATAATTATAAATAAATTAGAAAAAATATTGTTATATTTAGAGGCCAGTCGTGGCGCAGGGGCACAAAGTGCTATACAAGACCGACTGGTTGTGGGTTCGATCCCCACTCGAGGAGATGAAGTATTATTTATTTAAATTTATATTTCCATTTCTTCGCTCTGGTGTCGAGGCAAAGCGCGGCGTTGAGTTATACCACTTAACACGCAATGCCTCCAAAATTCGGCAGAAAGTGGGGAACGGAGTGTCTTAACACTAGGTTCCCTCTGCCTACTCTGCTGTGTGCGAGATACAGCGTGAAGCTGATTTTAGATTTTTAGAAGAAATAGATTATAGCCAAAACAAAACCATTTGAAAATAAAAAGATTTGACATTATCTTTTTATAAATAATGAAATACTTACAGAAAACCAGTAGTGTAACATAAAACTGACACAAATGTAAAAAAATCAGCCTTACTTTACAGAATTTAATTAGAACAAAATGGCCGCGACAATTTAGATATATTACGGTAACTAATCGGCCTTGACCAATTGAAATTTAAAAAGTTTTAATGATATGTACGTACTAAGTACGTGTTGCATTCGCGAACTGCACTCGATGTGTGAGCGAAATCTTGCAGAATTTAGTTCAACAGGGAGGGAGTTTTATTAAAGGTTATGTTTTTTTTTAATATATCCATCCACTCAAAATTAAATATATTATTTTTATTTTTCTCTTTTTTTTATATTTATTCGTTAATTATATTTAATTCATATTTTGTTTTTCAAGACTTACCTAACTAAGTCGGAGTTGGAATATTTTTTTTTAATGTTTGATACTTGTTGTGTTAGAAATGACATACTTTTACACGCTGTTTCAGGAGTTAAACGCATTTTAACAAACTTACTGAAGTAATGATAATATTTTAAAAGTAAACGTTACCCCGATATGAACTGAATACACAACCCTGACACACTCCAAGTAACTTACATGCTGCGTCACTATTAATTTTAACATAGGTACTGTTGACCATTGATTTAATCTTTACTAGTATTTAAAAAATTTCTAAGTTTCCTTGCTAATCTCAGAACTACAGGTTGAAAATACAACACAATTGGAAAAATATTTTTTATACTAGATATAATACAAAAACATTTATTTCTAATCGGGTCCATTTATTTCGGAAAGGTAGATAAGATAATAAAGGCTATATAAAATTACATCAGTCGTTTCCATTTAACCCAATGTACCTGCGATCAAAGTCACCTCCACACTCTCAGCTATTCTAATTTAATCACGCAGGCGGAGCCGCAGGCAAAGGTTGTTTCATAATAATTTCATATAATTGCATACCTGTATTTTTTATCTACGCGTATAACATTGAACTGAGCGTATGACATTTCGTAATAATTTCAATTAATGTTCGTTCACATGATTATGACGTGTTTTTTTTTTATATTTATATACTATTTTTAAGGCCGCTAGCAGAATCTCTGATATAAACGCGATGATTGTGGGCTCTATTCTCACTTGGGGGAAAGAAATGATATATTTTCATTAACAAGACTGAATATCTACCTAATAGTGCAGTACCAGCTGGAAGTATTTTAATTTGCAAATATAAAAGATTTAGAGCTAAACCAAGCCAGACAGAAGAAGCCTAGTGTTAAGACACTCCGCTCCCCACTTTCCGCCCTATTTTGGAGCGCCTCAACGTCCCGCTGAGCAAAACACCAAAGCGAAGAAATGATCGAGAAAATGAAATATTAAATATTTCATTTTCTCGAGTGGGAATCGAACCCGCAACCTGGCGCATTTACATTTACACTCTTGTGCCCCTGCGCCACGACTGGCCTCAGTTGGCCTCAGCCTCAACAAAAAAGGAAGCGGGCGAAGCCGCGAAAGGGCCACCCGCCACTACACAGTAATAAATATTATATGTTATTGTTTTCTTGAAATAGATAAATCATTTTCTTTTATTATATCTTCAAGCCATTTATGCCGCTCAGCTGGGTAGGCAGAAGGAACCTAGTGTTAAGAAACTTTATTAATTCATAATTTGTGTGTTGAATGGCTGAAAACTCAACACCACTTTGGCGTGTGTCTACCAGAGCGGGAAAATGAAAATTATTCAAATATTTTCGTCTCCGAGTGGGGATCTTAATCGTACCCACAACCGTCGCGTTTGAAATCAGACGCTGTGCTACTGCGCCACGACGGCCTCATTCTCTACTTTCCGGTATTTTATAAATCAACAGAGTTTTATTTATATTGCAAGCGGCCGCAGGAAACTAAATTGTTGTAGAAACAGTAAACTTTGAGTTATGCACTGAATATTCAACCGCGTTGTTTTAGTGCCAACTTTTGTTTAACATTTTAAATGGACGTTTTAAATAGACAAACACTGTTATTTACCATTATTTTCTCAAATTTAGAAAATATGCGATATAGCACTTCGATTTTAATTTTTACTTAAAAACATTTTTTTTACCTAAAAAAAGAGGCCGTCGTGGTGCAGGGGTACAAGCGTGCAACTGAGCGCGGTTATGGATTCGATTACCACTCGGAGGAATGAAATATTTAATATTTTAATAACCTCGCTCTGTAAGAAGGCCAAGCGCGGCGTTGAGTTCCGTCACACAACACTCAATGCCTCCAGGATTCGGCAGAAAGTAGGAACGGAGTGTCGTAATACTAGGTTTCCAGGTTCCCTAACTATCCTATTGTGTGCTGGATACATCGTGAAGCTAAAAAAACTATACATAATAAATACATGGGCCACTGCTTACTAATAAATTGTAAGCTGCCCTTGAACGTTTACCCTCGGCCTTCAATATTATATCAGCAAATACATCTTTACATGAAACTTGACCGAAAGGCAACAAAATGCGCTTGTATAATTTTATTTAGAATCTATTAATATAAGATGTAGACTTTGTTTTTTCATTAAAAAAGTGAAAGTTGCAGTTTCACCATGTTTTTGCATGGCAGAGTAGGCGGAGGGTACCTAGTGCTAAGACACTCCGTTTTCCGATCAACTTTCGATTGATCGTGTTGAAGAGTGGCGGAACTTATCACCGCTTTTTGTCCGCCAGAGCGGGGATGTGAAAAACATTAAAACCGGTCAAATGCGAGTCGGACTCCGGTACACGAGTCCGTAATAATTTGAGGATTGTATGCCAACGGGAAATACATAAAAGTTGACAAACTTAAATTTGCGGACGTATGTATTCATTTTGTATGATATGAACTACAATTGTAAGTTTGAAAAGTTTTTTTTATGAAATATATATTTATTTTTGGATTTATTTTTTTATCTGGACTGTAATTTATTTTTTTATGAAACTTCTTGTCTATGAAATTTTATAATAAAATAACAATTAAAAGTAGGTATAATAAATAGTTATGTATATTTATTAATTTTATTTAGGTTCACTTTAGTGTTAAAACACTCCACTTCTCCACTTGCCACTCGGAAATAAAAAATAATATGAATAAAAACATTTCAATTTTTGGTTATTAGCAATATCAGAAATTTATACAAAATAATAAACATTTATTACTCACTTGGCAAACTTCAGTAGCGGGAACGAATATCCAAACTTCATTACTTTAATAACCGTTGGCTTCAACTCTGAATAGTTATTACTGATTTTATATTAACAAGCTTGTTAAAATTATAGTTTACTTTGATACTAGAAGTTAGTCGATATTTGTTAACCTCCGACGAAAATTTAACTTTATTTAAGACCCTGGTGTTAAGTAAAGTAAAGTTTTACGTATGTATCTGTATGTTTGTATGTGGCATCGTAACTCCCAAACGTACGGACCGATTTTAATTTGTTTATTTTTAAAGGAGATTGTGAATCTAGAATAATCTTAACATGTTTTCTCGAATAATAATTTGAAAAAATATGTTTAGCCGTTTAAAAACATAAGAGGCCTCCGTGGCTCAGTGGGCGCAGTTTGCGTTGCCCACTCATGAGAACTAATTACTTTTTATTTCCCGCTCTGGGCGTTAAATTTGCCATTATATATGCAATTTTTGGGCAACATTGTAGGATGGAATGTCTTAACACTACATTTTCCCTGCCTATATATGGTTTTATACGTATAAAGCAGCATAAATTCTTATTAAATGTTTTCGTGGTGCAGTGGAGAAGTCTTAGTGTAGATGCCATGGTTGTAGGTTCGATTCTCATTTGTAGTACAATAGGTTTCATCGAAACGATTAACGTAATAATATATAGCCGAGAGCCTTTCTCTATAGGATAGGATGTCTAAAACCAAAATAAAAACCATTTCAAATCGAACCAGTAGTTCCTAAAATTAGCGCGTCCAACCATCAAATTTCCTCAGCTTTCTAATATTAGTATAGAAGTACCTATAAATAAATAAAAATAGAATACATCAAACCGACGACCTTTGACCTAATATTAAAGTCACTAACCATTCCACTAGCAGGCATATCTATCATTCTATTTTCAGCAAGCCATACATAATTTCAGGGGCACGTCAGCTTCCATCATTTAGTAGCTTTCGACACGTTTGTATGTAAATGAAATTCGTTACAGTCTTAAATCCTAATATGTTACTGTCTACTGAATCAAATGAGTTGTGTTTTCTATGTTATATGATGAATAATCAACAATACGATTTTGTTACAGGAGTTCTCATGATAATTATAGGAAAACTTCATAATAAAGTAAAACTTGGAAAAGATATATTTATTGTTTTACCGACTTATTACGCGGGCAGGGCACAAAATGTGACCGTAAATACGACTGGTTGTGGGTTAGATCCAAACTCGAGGAAATAATATGTTTAAATATTTAAACTTATACTTCCTTTTCTTCACTCTGGTGTCAAGGCAAAGCGCGGTATTGAGTTCCGCCACACAACACGCAATGACTTCAGGTTCCCTCTGCCTACCCTGCTGTGTGCGGAATACAGCGTGAAGCTGAACTTTTTAATATCTTACAAATTTTTACTAATAATTAATATTATAAATGTGAATGTTTGTGAGGATGGATCGTTGTTTGTTTCACATTCTAGCAAAAATAACTGAATCGGGTTTAAACTAAACCCTACAATAATATAGCGTATATATCAGAGTAAAACATAGCGACGTTATGTTAAGATTGTGTATAATATTATTACAATTAAACAATTAGTTTATAGGACAAAGCCGCGGGCGAATCGCTAGTGAGAACCGTTTGTTCTCTATGAAATAAAGTGACCGACACAAATTTCCTAGTGCTTCGATAACGCTGATTAATGTTATGGTCATTAAAAAGATGACATCAAAGGCCAGCGGAAGGGCAGAGACAGAAGCGAAATGAACACGATTGTAAACGCGACAGGTTGTGGGTTCGATTCCCATTCAACGAAATTAAATATAGAATTATTATCAAGTTTCTGTTTTGACAAGACAAAAGCGTGGCATTGCATTTCACCACTCAACACGTCGTGTCTCGAATTTTAGCAAAAAACTGTTTTGTCAGTAGGTTCTCTCATGCCTACCCTGCTATGCGGGCAAAAGCGTAAAGCTACTTTTTTTGTTTAACATCTTCGTTTTCCTAATTGTTTAAGGTAAAGCATGGCGTGCTTTATTAACTTATTATCCATCCATCACTACAAAAAAAATATGAACAGAGTATCTATATAATATTAGTTTTTTAATAACTTTCTGCCAAATAAGATATCTAAGTTTTTACAAATTTAAAATGAAGAAATTGTTTAACCAGTTTAGTCGCGTAAATCCTAAATATTTAAACCTACACATTCTTGTAAACCGACGCGTCGAACACTTTCAGTAGTCCGTGATTACTACATGACTAAAATCAGCTTCACGCTGTATCCCGCAAAGAGCAGGATAGTGTTAACACACTCCGTTCCCCAACAATTACTTCACTAGTGCACTATTTGCCTCCAAAAAAATAGAGATGTGTTAAAATAAAGAGAAGTAATAATGCTTTTTTTTATTATTTATTCTCTGATGTTGAGGTATAAATATAATTAAGACGAAAAAAAGGTCTTAAAATTTCTAAGATATAAGTACATTATACTAACCTTGAATTTTAATAACTTACCCATTTATAATATACGGAACCTCGACCTTGCTACTTCAACAGTGTCTTGTCTTTATTTCGCTACATCAGTCTCTTAACTAAGTTCTTTAATTAATTACTTAAATTGAGAGGCGGCTGGCGGGCGCGGTGCCAACGAAGGTCGTGAGTTCAATAGGAACTTTATAATAACATTGTAATATTGTAGAGCATTTGAAAGAGGCTTAGAGCCTAGAGGATAGTTGTGGGTTGGAAACTGACTTGATTTTTTTTTATTTGCTCGCTTTTCGCAGTTTTAAATTTAAGCGGAAAATTTATTGAGAACGGAGTGTTCTGACACTAATTATTCTCTGATTTCAATGCTATGGGGGGAATCGCGAGAAGCTATAAAAATATATATTTTATATCGAATTATCATATTTTAAAAATAACGAATGAATGAATGAATTATTTAATATTTTCATTTCCTCGCTTTGGTAAAAAGCGCAGCATTGAGTTCCGCTCGCAACGTGTCGAGATTTTGGGGGAAAATTTGGAATGGAATAAGATACTCCGTTCCCGATTTTCCGGTTCATTAGGTTCCCTCTGCCCTATACTGCTACAGAGTGAAGTTAAAAAAAAAAAAAACAAAAAATATTACCATATTATTTAGATGATGTAGATATTAAACCTACTGTATGTTATAGTTATATATTAATCAACCTCTTAAAAGCGTCCATATGTTACCTGGAATTTTGTAATT
>DWQW01008527.1:0-13857 GCA_018249695.1 Heliconius erato demophoon
TGAACCAATCGCCTAGGGCGTCGGCAGCTCGTTGCAGTCTTTCGGCTAGGATCCAAGCGGAGCGATCCGTGGTGTAAAGGGCGGTATCATCGGCATACATCGCAAGTTCTACTTTATCGGTACGCGGGCCTGTGCCACGACTAAGCTCAATACTTAAAGAAATTTTATGATTTTTTCAAATTGCTATATAATAGATTGCTATGATATTTTCTTTTTATATTTATGACTCTTATTATTTATTATTTTATTTAATTATTATCTTATTATTTTATATCAACAAATATTCAACATTGAAAACAGGTATTGTATTTATAGTCGACTGCACCAATATTTACCAGTAATTGAAGCAATCCGTTATCTTGGTTCGGCAAACATGCAGGTAATTTCGTCGGGCCACATTTATACACAAGATAAGGCAAACAATTAGAATTTATCACCAAATGTTCTATTCCCACTGACGTCACGTGTGTTTACAGAAGGAGTATCTACTACGACTTTTCCGTGCAACATCGATTCTCGTTTCAATTTTGGATATGGATTTTAAATTTATAAATTATTATTTTTATTTTTTTATTAGCTTCACATTGTATCCCGCACCAAGCAGCGTAGGCAGAGGGAACCTAGTGTTAAGACACTCCGTTCCCCATTTTCTGCCGAATTCTGGAGGCATTGCGTGTTGAGTGGCAAAACTCAACGCCACGCCTAACCTCGACACCAGAGCGAAGGAATGGAAATATACATTTAAGTAAATATTTCATCTCCTCGAGTGGGGATCGAACCCACAACCAGTCGGTTTTACAGTCACACCTCGTGCCGTTGCGCCACGACTGGCCTCACAAATTATTATATTTTCAAATAATGCATTTACTAAGTGTTGCTAATTCAGCTTCCCTAAAAATTATATCATAAAATATATTTTAAGTAAAACAGTAAATAAGTGTGTCTTCATATTGAAAATTTTTACGTACAATTATTTAGGATTATTAATAAATAATGCCTAATAATTTTAACAAATGGAATTGATACGCAGTGAGGGTCCTACTATATTATCTCTACCATCCCCAATTTTACACAAATTTTAATTACTATCGAGTGAATTAATTTCTATATATTTCTATAATATACATATATATGTAGGTTTATTATCATGTATATTTATTAGTATGTATATTTATTAGTCATTCAACATTTAAAATCAATATATCTCAGATATTTTTTTAGATAAAAAGTATATAGACAATTTTTGTAGATAATTTTATAATTTATATATTTTTTTATTTAATTTACCTTTTATGAGAAGAATCCAAAAAGCTGAAAATTTTGAACTTTGTATTTAAATAACTTCTTTTAGCATACATGGGATTTTTGGTGAGACTTTTGGTTTTTTGCCCAAGATCTCTACCAAAACTCAGCTCGTGCGAATTTTTTTCCAATTGAAATGTTTATTTTGACCAGACTTTAAATGTAGAAAATGCAAAATTATATTTTTTTTATTACATAAGATATTTATAGATTTTTTTTATAAAATTACCAAAAAAAAATTTGCTAATATTTCCTAAAAATGTTTATTTCGACGACTGACTTGCAACAATTTGTAGTTTTACCCACATATAAGCGAAAAGATAGTGCTAAAACACTCTGTTGTCCGTTTCTCGCCCTAATTGACATTGACGCCAGAGCCATTGCTTTGATTTGTAGAAGTTATTTGCGTACCTTGGATTGACAAAGCGGCGAAATAAAAATATCCAATTAACAATAAAATATAATAAATGAAAGAAAAATCTTAAATTAAAATTTTATACATTGTCTTATCAGTCTGGGAACGTTATCGGTCATCAAGTTTAAAAAGCTGTGCATGAGTCGACGCGGGCAGTCAAAAGCAATTGAGTTTTGAGTTTGATCAGAGGGGCAAGTGCCAATATAGATGTTATCTAGTCGCGCGTTCTCACGGCCGGCGCGTGCGCACCTCCTACCTGTAAAGATTATTATTTTGTAAGCAGATGTGGCCTTTTTCATGTCTTATTGTGTTTCATGGATTTATGAATACATTATATTCATATACTTCAAATAAATATACTTTAAATAAATTGTCGACAAAGTTATTTTTTTCATTTATCTTAATTTTTGGCAGCTCTCGGTTTTACTCGCTTGACCTACACAATTATTAATATACTAATTTAAATTATTCTTTTCGTTCATTGTTCTAATACATTATAATTTTGAAGACAGTACCACCATGGGAAAAGTTTAAGAATATCAATTAAAACTTATTTTACAGAAATTTTATTGAGTCAAATTTAGTTGTTGAGTTAGTTACATTTTTATTATAATATATATAAAAATTACATGAAACTATTAAACGTGTGCGCAAAAAAGGCATTTCTATACTTTTACTTAACTTACTCTATGACTATCACACCCCATGTGTATAATCTAAATCTGTTACAATGAGTCTTTGTATGGGAAATTGGGCCACAAGAGATATGTCCATTATTTGCAATAATATTCCATACAAAATCACTATTTGTTAACATTGATGTGAAAGTTGTTCTGACTGTTAAATTCTTTTTTTTTGGAAAATTATGGAATGTATGTAAAATATAATTGAGTAATTAAATAAATAAAATAAATCAACTTCACGATGTATACCGTACACAACTGGGTAGGCAGAGGGAATCTAGTGTTAAGACACTCTGTTCCTCACTTTCTGCCGAATTCTGGAGACATTGCGTGTTGAGTGGCGGATCTCAACGCCGCGCTTTGCCTCGACACCAGAGCGAAGAAATAAAAATATAAATGTAAATTAATATTTAATTTCCTCGAGTGTGGAACGAACCCACAACCAGTTGATGTCGCAGTCACACTTTGTGCCCCTGCGCCAGGACTGAAAACTTAATTAAATATAAACATCACTAATGAAATAGTTTCACGTTTTATCTCGTCTATAGCTAGGTATGCAAAGGAAACCTAATGTTAAAACACTCCGTACCTACCTTTCAGCCCAGTTTTCGAGATATTGCGTGTTGAATTCAATGTCCCTATTTGTCTTGCCGAAGCGAGAAAATAAAAAATATATCTTTCCACCGAGTGGGAATCAAACCACAACCATCTCGTTTTTAATCAGATGCAGTACCGCTGCGCCACGACGGCCTCTAATTGAATATAAAGTCTTATTAAATAAAAACTTGATGACATAAGTGTTTTTATCCCGCTTCGTAGTAGTGTAATTAGTTCATACTCTTAAGTGGAGAGCCAGACTTGTCGGCGGAGCTCGCCCTGGTGCTAGATTTTAATTACAATTTATTAAGAACCGAGCCACTTCGTACGAAATTAAAAAGTCTAGAAACAATCAGGTCAAAGGTTCTTTTTTAATTTATTTATTTAGGCCGCCTATAAATTCGTATGCGTGGACTTGCGTCGTTATTGCCGAATTCGTAACCATCACAGTCTTTGTGAGACGCTGCCACAATGCCAGGACGGTTTAATTTTTTTAAGGATTTTAATTTGTCAATTAAAATTGTCCACTATATGCCCACAATTATTACTAAGCCAGTATATCATTATTTTTTCTAATTTAGGTGTGGGGCTGGTATGGTTGTTCAGCTTAATAATTTATATTCTAGAACTTCAATTTTTACATGTCAATGCAAAATGCTACTCAACAACTTTGGTTATTTATTACAGTTAAGCTGAACCTCTATGGTTCTGCATCAGGTGTTCAAAATCAAATAGTGTCATTGAAACAGTGCAGACGTTTAAAAAATGTAACCATTTTAATATATTTAATTAAAATTTAAAGTTATCGGGTTAATATTAATGTATTTTCTATTATTTGCTTTTCATCTTTAGCAAAATAAATATAATGTCACCTTTAGTGTTTAATCTAGATTAAAAATAATTTTAATAAAGTAGTTGCATCTTATGTATTGAACATAAGACGCAATGTGCACTTATTGATTCTATTAATTCGCTAGATTTATATAAATATATATAAAAAGTGATGAAACATATAATTTCTCTGTAAGCATTGTATTAACAGCATTAAGTTACATCAAAACTTGAAGGACTGATATTCATCAGATGTTCCAGATCTTCAATTATTGGAAAGTGCTTATCACTCTTAACAACTTTTATTACCGTATTATTTCGTAAATATAGATTATATTTCGTGTTACTTTTAATTTTAATACCTAATTTTAAATAATTATTTTACATTGATTATATTGATAGTATAGCTTACTAGCTAAAAAACGTTACTACGGTTACTTATTATTTTAAGTTAGTTAGGTATTTTTTCTAATACTAAGAATTTCCTTTACTTCGTTCGTTCGTATAGTTCAAGCGAAGCCGCGTGGGTCCCCTAGTATTACTATAACTTTATCAAGCCTGTAATATAATTCTAATTAACCTATATTGCCGGCAAGTTGAAATCTGAATTTGACCGAATTTTTTTCGTAGGCACTCTACGAGGAAAGGAACAAAATTTAGAAATAAAGAAACTGTAAATAATATAATATTCACTAGTCCTAATATACGGTAAGTACAAATATTGTTAGTAAAATTTTTCTTTTGAAAATTTATTAGTATATAAGTTTTGTCTTCTCTAAAGTGAATTAAGTGGTATATTATATATAGTTAGAACTAATATCTGATATTAAACACATTCACATACATAAGATTCCATCGTAATAGAATTAAAAAAATGCAGACACGCTCGGCATTCCAATGAAATTGAATCTACATTACTTGCTACTATGATAGCTTAATAGGACAATATACCAACTACATGTATGTACGAGGAGAGTCGTGGCGCAGCGGCACAAAGTGTGACTGTAAAATCGACTGGTTGTAGGTTCGATCCCCGCACGGCGTTGAGTTCTGCCACTCAATATGCAATGCCTCCCGAAACCGCCAGAAATGGGGAACGGAGTGTCGAGGGAACACTAAGTTCCCTCTGCCTACCCTGCTATGTGCGGGATACAGCGTGAAACTGATAAAAAAATGTATGTAGAAGTACATATGTTTATACATTTTTGTATAGGGCTACAGAAAAATGAAAACAGAGTATCTTAATACTAGTTGTTATTTGCCTTCTTAATTACATATATATACGGGAAAAAGAGAATCTGAAGAATACATTTATGAACGGTTTAAGTATAAGCAACAGACTGAAAAACCATACTTACAACAGTAAAAGTTGCAAATGTAAGTGGGCTTAAGAATGTGTAGATTGTAAATTCTGTATAAAATAAATAAATAATTAATGAAAAACATTTTTTTCTGCTTAACTAAATAAACAGAAAAACACAATTATGTAGCAGGGGACGAAGCTTAAGCTTTCTAATCACCTGAAGATGAGTTAGGTTTTTTAATCTATAGGTATGTCAGTCAGCCAATGAATAAAATAGCGATTTAGCCTTTATGAAATTTGCTATTTTAATCTATCTTTAGTATATCTATACCATCGTATCGTAAGTTATTTAAGTTAGATTTTTTTAAGTAATTCGAAAACAGAATTAAGCTATTTACATAAACGTGTTAGTACGCAATAACATACAGGTAGTGCCATGTGCCTCAGATAATTCCAGTTAACTGTTATTAATTTATAATAATTTTGTATAAGTTATATTGGATTGTATAATTTACTCAAAATTAATATTATTACACAAGACTAGCGACGCGCTCGCGGCTTCGCCCGCTTGTATTACATTATTGTTTATTTTATCATGTGAATTACTTGCGTGATCTGATAACATTATCATTTCAATACAAGGATAGCTAAAATGTCAGCCAATTCAATAAAACGCTTATTTTGTAGCAATACAATATACAAAATACGCAGGCAATTCTTTACATTGACAGATTTTTTTTATTTATAACTGATTGAAATAAAACAAATACTGAATGTTAAGGTAATTTTATCAATACACAATAGAAAAAATCATTTTAATCAGTGAAACCGTTTCTGAGATTAGGGTAAACAAAAGCACAGACAAACAGGCAAACCAACAAACAAAAAATTAAAAAATCTATTATAAAAATATATTATCAAAAAATTTAAAAATGTTGAGTTCTATTACATTAAAAATCGCCCCTTATAATAGATTTTTTCATAAATCTTCCATGTAATAACGGCGATGAGTTCCACTCTTATATGTAGGTATTTATGCTATAACTAGCTGATCAAAAACAAAGTTTTCTTTTTGGTTTTTTCTCTTTAAATATAATCTACCATAAAGAGTACAAACGCTCAGCAATTTTTCCGTCCACATACAGAGTTTGTACACAAGAGTCACTTCAAAATGCAATTTCGAAATTATGAAAGGCATGCCTATGTACGTGTACCTATATGTTTTATATTTTCATAAACTCGTATGAGCACTAAGTAATTTATCTCACAGGCTTATAAAATGTAAATTGGGAAATATTTATATAACATACCGGGCTAGGTTATAACTAAATGGATATTAAAGTTGTCTTGTAGGTAGCTAACATGCTGACAGAAATGGCTAAATGCTAAGCTGCTTTAATTATTAATTTATTTCATTCTATTGAATTATATACAAAATATTATAAATATATAAATATAACGGTTAATATATATAAATATAACATTTTATATGTAAATTAACCGTTGACTTGTAATTTTATTTAAATAATTTTCAACTTCTTCACATAAAATTTAACTGTATTAACAAAAATCGCAATAAGGAAACCTTAGAAATGGTTTGACTTCACCTAGAGGTTCCATTACTTTTTATAGAGAAACAAACAGCTTTATCGAGACTTGGCTGGTTTTTTACACAATCTTTTTGTTGGGTATAAATTAAACTTTGAAATTGACACATTTATAATTGTTTCTAATCTATCTTGTGATTTTGATCCGAGATTCTTTAAGAAATTTCAGAATATATCGAAACATAAGTTCAGTCTATAACTTCAATTTTGCCAAAAAGAAAGGCAAACACTAGGTAAATATTCGCATAAAAAAGCAGATTTTTTGATAGAGAGAGAGAGAGAAGATCGATAACTCAGTCCCACAGTCGTGTCACACGTTATTATAGACATTCTGAACGTCAGATATAGAGATGCTGCACTCATAGTATAAAACGGAATTTCAATATGAATTTATATTTTATTGCGTAATATTACTGACACATACCAATATTTGATATGTACTTGGAAATGTAAATAGTTCTTTAGATTGCATTTCTAAATTTATATTTGCTTTGCTGTTAAGTTGACCGGCGTGGGCGCTTTTTGCGAACGGTCAGAACTCCCTGTAGTTATTTGTAAGAACTCCAACAGCGCGCTATTTTACAACTTATTTAATCAGTCCAAGTAAAATATAATTGAGATAAAAACTAACTTGACATGTGTGTAAGTTTATTGTCCATCAGGGGCACAAGCGACTGTAAACGCCACAGGTTGTGGGTTCGATTCCGACTCGAGGAAATGAAATATTTAATAATTTCATTCCTTCATCCTGGTAACTAGGCAAATCTCTCAATGCCTTCAGAATTCAGCGTAAAATAGGGAACGATAGTGTCTTTTGTTTTGATATCACACACAGCCACTTTTATTTTATTTATATGTAGGTATAGAATATAGATCAATTTAATTATCTGCAATCCTAGAATGAAAGAATCAATGAATTTTATGTACATTGAGGCACTACCTCATGGCGGGATGTTTTTTAATATATTCTTCTTTTTTTGCATCTCACAACACAACAACAATCACAACATTTTATATTAGTTTTTTTGTTTAGGATATTTTTTATATACATAAAGTTACGTCTGATAAGATCAATTTTAAAATATTTATTACTCACCTACTCCCAAGTTCCCGCCAATACGCTCGACCACAGATTAAAGAAATATTATAGTTCGGTTGCCTTATTAACTTGCTAGCACTTTCGCCTAACAATATTAATATTATTTGATGTCATTTTAAAATATTTAGAATAAGTAATAACCATTAATGTACAATTTAGCAAAAAAATATATTATTATTATTTTATAAAAAAAAATACATTTCACACATTATAACAAACATTATACTTGTTGATTAATTATAATTACAATTAAGCAAATTCAAAATGGGGTGTTAGTAGTTTCAAGTTAAAGTAGAATATTTCTTTATTAACGTATAGCAGTGAAAGTAACATATTTACTTTGCTGTCCAAAATGTCTGGTCATATTGGATCAAACTGCGAGAGCATTGGGGAAAATTTACAAAGAGCTTCAAGGTTCAAGGCTTTGGCTAAAGGAATTGATACAGCTATAAAATTATTTATATATTTATGTGTTTTTTCTTTATTGTAAGTGAACTACCCTAAACTACAAATTACACGATGTTTTCTTGACTTTTGTTTACTTAATTATCAGTTAACATATGTTAACTGATAATTAAGTTATTATATGGAACATTTGAATTTAAATAAGACGACTAGTGATCTGCAACTAATATTAAGTATATTTATAAAATCAGAAATAATTTTATGGTAATTTATATTATCTTTTTAAAACTTTTTTACATTAATTCTTTGCTTAAAATAAAAGATTGAAAATATATCATGGTTTTTCCTTTAAACAGAAAAAGAAAATCTATTATATTTCATAACGAAATGATAATAGAATGATCATAAAATAATTTCCCCACCTTTTGAGGTACGATTGGATTTAATTCTCACGAAGATAATCGATTGTGATTCACGTTTTCACAATCATGGCGATGTCTCTATTAAATTTTATACGTCGAATTAATAATATAGAGGAGAGGATCTTTTTCTTTTTCTCTATCTAAATTGTATAACTTTATTGGCGGCTTTGCCCGCATGCTTGAATAAAAATAAGAGTTGTATATGACACGTGAGTTGTATATGAGTTATTTTTAAAATATTTTAAAGTGTTATTCCACAATTAGGAAAGAAAAATACTTATTTAGAAAACGTATAAAAACAAAAATTTGTACGTGCTGACCTGGTCGGTTTCCAGGAGGCGCGGGTTCGATTCCCGCTATGTTTATAATTTTATGTTTTCTAAATAAGTATGACACGAGTTGTAGATGCCCGAGGTAACTACAACTATAAGCTTGTAATTTTTACTTTAATTTTTGCCTGTAACATAAATATAAATTTTCACTTTTTCAGATTTTTTCGAAATTGTACTCTAAGTTCTCACTTTGCCCCAAATTTCGTAGATCCAGGGGGATCATATAGACTATGATAACGCGGCGAAGTGTATGTAGCACTAGAACAAAATTATTAAATTTACGAAAGAGGTTAATAAACACAAAATATTTCAAATATTCAAAATAAATGTAAATTATTTATTTACCTAAATGAAAAGCTACGCTATTTCTATGAAGTGTATTTGTACGAGATTTATTGCTAAATATTAATATAGAGCAACATAAAAGCATATAGGTACATATTATGTTAAGCTATAATATTAGTAATAGGTAACAGGTTAAAATCGATTCACGATGCGAACGATTAATTAAATCCGCACACATCAACACAACAGGAAAGGAAACCTAGTGTTAACACTTTTTTCCGATTTCCTCCGGTTTTTCGAAACGTAACGTGCTGAATTGCGAAACTCAACGCCGCACTTTATCGTATTACCAGAGCAAAATAATGAAAATATTCAATATTCCATTGCTCCACGAGGGAGTCTGACACACAACCGTTGCCACTGCGCCACAACACTGTTAAAAATATTCCTGTTATCACATTTTTTCTAATTGATGTAGTTATTGTGATAACTATTATTTATTTTATTATAATTTAAATTTTAACCCAATATCGCTTTACTTTTCAACTTGGCTCAGACGAGGTTTCTATTGCATATTATTTTAATATTACGACAAAAAGAGATAGCTACAACTGTAAAATCTAAAGACCAGTTAAATAACATAGCCGAATGACAGGGGATATCCAAATTTTTAATATTCTTGTACTCAACGTTCTCAATACATGCAGTGCAAAGAAGAGATCAACGTTTATTCGTATCTACTGCAATGAGGCAATAAGCCAGCGTTCTGTTTGAACATCGCTATAGGGTGGAGATACACTGCGGGGCGTACAGTCACCCTATAATGGTCTAATAATAAAACGCCTCAGCCTCGTGTCGGATTTATAGGAAAAGTGTATTATTTCGGCACGCCGTGAAGGCGCAGTAGGAGAGACGTTCAATCAATAAGATGTATGGAGGTAATGTTTGTGTGTTAGTAGTCGGAGTTCAAATTAGGTAGGTAGAAATTTCTTCGTAATTTTCGTATGTAAAATCATAGTCGTAAAATTCGTGTATATTATTTGAACATGAAAGAACCTTAAAACTACCTTAAATTTTCTACCTCATACAACCAAGTCAGAGAAGATCTATGATAAAAAGTGGATTCTTCACTTTCCGCTTATTTTTGGTAAATTTACATGAATAAATAGACTGTAAAACTGTACTTTGTTATCTCTGCCTAAACAGAATAGATATAGAATGAAATTTAGTAAACGAGTTAAAATATTTAAAGTTGTGTTACGTAACGTATCAACAACTCAAAAATAACAATAAAATTCTCAAAAAAAAAAAAAAAGACTAATAGCTTATTAATAGCATTTATTTTTTTATTAAAATTTTACTGTAAGTATGAAACATTTCTGGCTTCACATCCTTGATTTCATTTTTGTAATAAAGATTGATTGAATTGATTTTTTTCCTTCATATAGTGGAGGTAATGATACCATCTGCTATATTCCATTTCAGAGGTATAAGATATTTAATTTCACGTTTTTTACGATTTTTCTGTCATCAAGGGTTAGTGGACGAGTAAAACTTTGGTATTGTCTGGTATTTGTAAAAAAAAGCTCTTTTTAGCCTCACGCTTTTTCTATAGGGGTAACCCAGAGAGAAAGAAGCACCAAATACCTCAGTAACTCACCCGCCTCGTCCAATCATCAACCTCTTTATGTATTCTGAAGGATACTGATGTTTCTTACCTGACCTTGCTCCTGTGTTATTGACACTGTTTCTTTTTTTTAGTATGTATACTAAGACCAGACAAACGAGCTAGCGTCACGTTACCTAATGTGACTACTGCCCATGAACATTGGCAGTACCAGAGGAACCATCAATGTGTTGCCGGCTTTTAAGGTATTTATTGATCCGCCCCTTCAAAAGTCTAATATCATAGCTTCGTGAGGACACGTCTGATGGTTCCACAATTTTCAGGTTTGTAGAAAGAACGATCTGGTATACCTAAGCACGTTTTCTCTTCTATATTGAGATTTAACACTTCTAAACAAGGAAAAAATTATATCACCAGAAATCACACTGTCATTTTGATAGAAAGGAAATGGAAACTTTAGGGCCCAAATGTAAAAGAAGAGATATGTTCTAAAAAATTTGTGATTTTCTGTCCATTTTAGAATCCAAAAATCAGATTAATCAACCTAGAAGCGAAAAAAAATTTAAAAATAGTTTAAGATCCTTTAAATATTTGGTGCAAAAATTTCAAACTCTTATAATATTATAAATAGATTGTCGATCTCATCTAAATAGCAAAGTATTTTTTTGACTGAATGCCTTCAAAAGTTTTATATGAATTTGAGGACCAATATAGACATTGATACGATCTCCCCTCTCATGAACGTTTAAAGCGGACGGATCCGCGGGTGGCTCCTAGTGTCTACGATAAAATCGCTAAATAGTGACCAGAAATGCTCTATTTGTATTTTGGCTTTGTAAACAACCCCCGCGGGACGGCACGCGGCAGACGTGTGGCCCGATTTAACTAAACTGTATCCGCCCTTTTTATTTGAGCGTTATCCTCCTATACGCTATATTATATTGCTATGGTACAAACAAATCACCTGTTTGAGACTTTTATTGAAAACTTAAAACAATTTACAATGTCAAATATTGCTTTTTATTGAGGCCAGTCGTAGCGCAGCGGCACGAGGTGTGACTGTAAAACCGACTGGCTGTGGGTTCAATCCCCACCCACGTCGAGGGCAAGCTCGGCGTTGAGTTCTGCCACTCAACACGCAATGCCTCCAGAATTCGTCAGAAAGTGGGGAACGGAGTGTCTCAACAATACTACCCTGCTCCGTGAAGTCGCATACAGGCAGAAGCTAAATTATACATATTTTCCATATCGTATCCATATCTGTAAAATCTTATTATATTACTATTATTTGTGTACATATATAAACACTCCAAAAACATATTTCTCTACTCTAATCTTCGCTCAGGTGCCCAGGCAAAGTGCGGCGTAGAGTTCCGCGACTCAATACGCAAAGTCTCCAAAATTCGGCTTTAACGGTAGGGAACGGAGTGTCTTACCACTATGTTCCCTCTGCCTACTCTGCTGTGTGCGAGATACAGCGTGAAGCTGATTCACATATACTAAGTGAATTTTATAAGTAAAACGTTTTAGAAGATGTTAATTACCCTAACTCGAATCCCCGGGCGCCACGTGACGCGCCCCCGGTATCAGTCCGCCGTCCCCACACCATCACACGATGATTAAATATTTCCGTGCCAGTTGACTTTCATTTGCATTTAATGACTCGTTGCTCTTTGTAACGTTTGACGTATGTCAAAATGCAGTGAGTTGTCCTGTTGTTTTTAAGCAAAAGCTAATTTTTTATTTAGTTTCACGCTGTATCCCGCATGTAGCGAGGCAGGCTAGTGTTAAGACACTCCGCTGCCCATTTACTCTACCTATTTTATTTGATACGGAGTAGCTTTTTTAAATTTAACTTTTTAACCAAAGATTTTATTATACAAGGTATCTAGTAGATAGCAAAGTCTACCCGTAATATTTTCTAGAAATAAATAATATCGAAAATAGTCATTTCGATTCATATGTACATAATGTTATAAATATAGTTTGCAATCTAATTAAGATTTTACTAAAATAATCGAGTAGGTACTGAAGTTTGCAATCTTTTAAATCCTCCGTCCATACTACATGCTTAGATTTACGTAGAGTAAGCAAGATTACTTTTTAATGAAAATGCCTCATATTCATTGCACTCTGAGAGACCTTTGGCTTGTCTTTATTTTTAGTAAATGTAAACTTCACTTTACCTAAATATATGTATATATATAGCCTGGGGGAACCTATTTTCAATGACAAGCAAAATATTTTTTAATACTGTCTCGCACTACATACTAATACAACAACGTTAAACGTATTAGCACTAAGTCCTAAGTTCCCGCTACATTTTTTTTAAAACCTAACTCAAGTAACATTCTGCCAGTTACCTATTTGATAAGATTTCCTCGGTAGTTGATCTATAATAGAGCATATACGTTCACAATGGGGGAGTCGATCCCTTGTCATGTAAGACTCCCACGCAACACACCAAAATGATTCTTATGGGGTGGAAATACGGACTATTTTACAAAGTTATCAAAATTTCTCGTAACATTAAAGATCACCCGTGTCGGCGGCACGTGTGTTGCATCGCCTTTATTGACGAGGCGCTTGTACGCAAAGGCAAATGAAATTCCACCTGTTTTTAAAACATGGCCGTTTCTTCACTTATAAGAGTATGACTGAGCTGTGAACTCTCTTACTGTCTAGCTTAGTTAACTCTATTTTTCGCTAATATAAGATATATTTTTATGCTTATTTACCAGCTATACGAAAATATTTTTATATAAACATTACATTGTGGCCGGTCGTGGCGCAGCGGCACGAGGTGTGACTGCAAAACCGACTGGGTTCGATCCCCACTCGAGGAGATGAAATATTTATTTAAATTTATATTTCCATTTCTTCGCTCTGGTGTCGAGGTTAAGCGCGGCGTTGAGTTCTGCCACTCAACACGCAATGCCTCCAGAATTC
>DWQW01008528.1:0-13856 GCA_018249695.1 Heliconius erato demophoon
GTGTGCAGGTTAGTGCTGCCACTACTCAAAAAAAATCTAACAAAATTTCTTTTTAAAATAGCTCTGTTAACACATATTTTCAAAGGTGCCCCTGTTCAAAGCTACCCCCCTCTCCCCTATATATTATTCATTTTAAATAAAACTATTTTAACCGGATAAATCGCGTATATTTTGTATTTTTATACATTTTTGGAAACCCGACGTATCGAACACTTTGCAGTAGTCCGTGGTCACGGTTAGACTGTATATATTATTTGTTTTATATCTATGTAGGTACACGCAACCGGCAAACCTAGTGTCCCATTGCTCTATAACCTCCTCTATAAGACAGTGAGAGTACCATAAAAATCGTTTAAGCTGTTTTGGAACTTAGCCCGGATAAACAGAAAGACAGACAGAAAAAAAATTGTTTGTTTGTATTTTAGTATCATGCAAATTTTGTTAAATTTGTCTGTTTTTATTCTAGATGCATATAGCATTTAAATTTTAAATTAAGTTACGTGCAAGTCGGACTTGCCCTCTCAGAGTTCGATATTAATTTCTTAAAATATTCTCGAGCATTGATCTTATACAGGCCGCCTAACGATGTGATACGACTCATTTTACATGTACTGCACAATTTAAAGTTCCCTATTTTAATTCGAAATTCTCTTCAGAATTTTTTTTAAGCAGCGATAAATGTTTATCTGTTGTTGTCGCAGAAACCGTAGACGATCATACATATCATACTTAAGTCCAAATGGATTGTTGACAAACTTTCTATTGAAACGTACACTAGCTGCTGCACAATATATTTTTTATGGAAAAGAACAAGGCAAACGAGCGTTCGGGTCACCTGATGGTAAGTGATTACCGCCGCCCACGACACCGTCCAACTCCAGAGGAGCTACAGGTGCGTTGCCTGTCTTTAAGGTGGGTGCTAATGATCCGGTCGAGTCTGCCCATGCGTGTTGCCATTGCTGGCGACGTGACTCTACCACACGTACTTTAGTCGCCTCTTACGACACCACCAGTACCAGGATGATCCTATTCTAGGCCGGGATCACACGGCATAAAAAATATTTCTTCATAACCGACCATTGAACACAATATGTGGCTATGCAGTTCATTTTCGATGAAGAAGCGATATCATCATCTTCTTGCATATTTTCAGCCGCCCCAGCTGCAGAGGTACTGGCACCTTCGTTGATCCGCTCGGCCTTATTCATTCTGCTGTGTTCCCGACACTGCTTCATTCGGTCAGATCAGATGGTTTTTATTAGTACCGTTTGATTGTTCTTGAGATAGTTTCGAAACTACAAGGTCAAATTGTATGCCGCCTTTTTTATCATTAGGTTTTTTGGATTGCCCCCGTATGGTAGTAAATTTATAGATGTATTCACATCAAAATATTCGCTCTGTACTTTACTTCGAATTTTTGAGGTATTTCGTTTTTGAGGTAATTGAGGCGGCGGAGCTCTACGTCGCGCCTATACCTCGACACCAGAGCGGAGAAATTTAAATATTTCATTTCCTCCAGTGAGAATCGGACCCACAACCGTTTACAGTCATTACATGCTGGTCACCCCGTGGCACAAATGACCTTTACCATAATGATCTTAAATAATAAACTTAAGGAACAAATAAACAAAACATCAAAAAGTTCAAAGTAGTTAAAGGAAATCATTGTTCTGAGCTAGCTCAACTAATATACAATACGTAGGTACTAACCGCCGCCGGTCGTGGCGCAGTGGCACAAGGTGTGACTGTAAAACCGATTGGTTGTGGGTTCGATCCCCACTCGAGGAGATAAAATATTTACTTAAATTTATATTTCCATTTCTTCGCTCTGGTGTCGAGGTTGAGCGCGGCGTTGAATTCTGCCACTCAACACGCAATGCCTCCAGAATTCGGCAGAAAGTGGGGAACGGAGTGTCTTAACACTAGGTTCCCTCTGCCTACTCTGCTGTGTGCGGGATACAGCGTGAAGCTGATTTTTAGGTACTAACGTATATTATATTGACCTATAAACTATAATAAATTTCTTCCGTCAAATTTTCTAACTTTCTAAAGAGTGTAACATTTACGCTAACCTATAGCGTAAATGTTATCGGCATATTATCGAAGATAATGAAAAAGTTTTTTAAACTTTATTAAAAAGTTCTGAACAAAAAAACACTAGTTATTAAGAAGAATTGCTGTAGTGTATCTAAATTATTTTCGTTTTCTTCTCTGCTAGACAAAGCGCGGCATTGAACTCCGCCACTCAACATACAATGTGAGTAACGGAATGTGCCACTGTGCCACGACAACCTCATCCAAATTAAGAATAATAGAGAAAGAGAAGTATGAATATCTTAACGACAAATTCATTTATTAATTCAGTCCAAACCCAGACAATAATATTATTTAAATTATTTTTATTTCTCCGAACTTATATATCTACATATAGACGGCGTTGGGTGGCGTATTCGTCACGTGATGTCTTGAAAATTGGAAACTGATTATTTTAACCCTCTTTCCCTATTCATGAAAATAACGTAAATATGATTTTTTTCTTAATAAAATAATTATAAAAAAGAAGTTTGATTAAATTTTTTTAGCTGAGTATTCAAAAATTTGACTTATAAGATTATTGTTTATTATTGCAAATATAGGTGGCTATGAATGAAATTTATTATGTTATTTAGATTTTTTTTTCTATTTGAATTTCGATCACAGATTTTTATGACAAAAACTTAAATCAAAGCAAACGTAATCAAATGTCAGAATCGACTCAATTACCGTCACAAACTGACAAAAGTTAGATGACAAAGGTTAATTTTGGGACCAGAAATATTTCAAACTACGAGCCTCGCTTCATTGCGCGTAATTACTTAGAAGTTAGAGCGGAACTAGTGGATGAAGCAATTTTAAACTATAGAACATAAAGTTAAGATATGGTTTATTAAAATAGATAAATTTATTGAGGTCAGTAATGGCGCAGTGGCACTAGTGTGCGACAGGTTCCCTGTTCGAGTTCGAGTTCCCTGTTCTGGTGCCGGCGGCACTTTCAATCGCGGCTCATTCAAGCTCAGCTTTGAATTTTCTGGCTTTGACTGGTTGTGGGTTCGATCCCCACTCGAGGAAATGAAATATTTTACATTTATATTTTCATTTCTACGCTCTGTCGAGGCAAAGAGCGGTATTGAGTTCCGTCATTCAACACGCAATTTCTCCAGTATTCGGTGGAAAGTGGGGAACGAAGTGTCTTAACACTGGGTTCCCTCTGCCTACCCTGTGTGCGGTATACACATTTTGTGCCCGTGCGCCACGACTGGACTGGACAAATATATGACACAAACTAGCGCCGAATTCCGTATATGAGTATTATGCACGCAACTGTACATATACGAGTTTGACAATACCCATAAATTTCTTCGCTTAAGATATTATTTTGTTAAATATTTATATTTAAATCTACTACAAGGCAAATACTTGAAACAATATTTAAATTGCAAAGCTTCCTTATTACTTAAGTTAGAAAATTGTTCCCTTTAGATAACCGATATTAAGCCAGAGATAGCAAGGAACCATCAACAAAATGTTTGAGTTTATCAATTTACTGACTTTAAAGGGAAAAACAAAAACAGAAGAAGGAGAAATATTTTGGCTATATTCCTATAATTTATATTATTATGCATTTTTCTTTCCTAAGTGTGGAATAACGCTTTAAAAATGTTTTATAATATATAAAAAGCAGTTTCTCTCTTGCCAAACTAGTAAAAAATTCTTAGTAATTATCTTTGGGTAGCGGAAATTTGTAAAAATCTCCCTACATAGATGCTAACAACATTAATAAGTTGTAACAAGCGTATAAAAATTTCGACGTAGCTTGGCGAGAACGCATTGCTTAGTGGTCAGAGCGCCTGGTCGGTTTCCAGGAGGCGCGGGTTCGAATCCCGCTGCGTTAAAATTTTATACGTTTTCTAAATAAGTATAGAGGCTTAAAATTTTAATTTTTCAATGTACCTATGATATAATTCCACAATTGATTTTATATCTGCAAATTGACGCCAGTCGTGGCGCAGGAGCTCACAAAGTGAGTGTAAAGTCGATTCTCACTCAAGGAAATCAAAAATTTTATACGTTCATTTCTTCGCTCTGGTGTCGAAAACATACGCAACGTTGAGTTCGGCTACTCAATACGTAATGCCTTCAGAATTCGGCGGAAAATAACAAACGGAGTGTTTTAACACACCTAGTAACACTACACACTCCACCCAACTACTGCGCCACGACTGCCCTCAAATAAACATAGTGTAAATTAAAATTTATTTTCAAGATTAAATGATTAATCTATGTTTACCTATAAGAATATTTATAAAATAGTAGATAAATGTGATATTTATCCACTGAGCACGTTCTTCTTCATTCTCACCGTGATTTCCTCGCTAGTACCTGCCATTGTGTATCTCTTCATTGCGGATTCGATCAGCTAAGCTGACTGCGCATGAGATTTGCCAAAAAGTTTTAAGTATTAAAACTAGATGGCGCTAGTCGTATTCTGAATCGCGCTATGGTAAGGACAAGTTTCGGACGTAAGAACAAAAATAATCGTTTCATTTACATATTATGTTAACCGTTTGCACGTATAAATATTTTTTGATAAAAGGCACGATTTGTGTACCTTTTACATGTATGTAAAAGAGAATAAATAAGTAAAATTTATTAATAGTATATTATAATATAGAGAGACGAGCCTTTGCTAGTGCAGTGACACAACGTGTTAATGATTTATTGGCATTTTCATTTCCTCGTTCTGGTAAGTTGGAAACAAAATGTGGTTTTGAGTTCCGCCAGTAAAGTACCTTAGCATTAGGTTCCCTCTGCCTACCCTGCTATATGCGGGATACAGCGTGAAAGTTAAAAATGTAGTTACGTCATATTTTACCACTATCTATGTCTCTCTCTACAAAAACAGAAAGTGCAGAGCTCTATGACTGAATTAATGCAAAAGAAAATGACCATATCTTCTTTTTGTCTACTTTGAAATAATCAGATGCGGAAAAATTTAGAACGTATTATTTATACATATTACTAGTAGTTTTTATAAAATATGTAAAAAAAATAAAGGCCCGTCGTGGCGCAGGGGCACAAGGTGTGACTGTAAAACCGACTGGTTGTGGGTTCGATCCCCACTCGAGGAGATGAAATATTTACTTAAATTTATATTTCCATTTCTTAGCTCTGGTGTCGAGGTTAAGCGCGTCGTTGAGTTCTGCCACTCAACACGCAATGCCTCCAGAATTCGGCAGAAAGTGGGGAACGGAGTGTCTAACACTAGGTTCCCTCTACCTACCCTGCTGTCTGCGGGATACAGCGTGAAGCAAATTTAAAATATATAAAAAAATACATATTTATGTTTATAAAAGATTTACAAATAAAATTGAATTCTTGATATTGTTCAGTTAAGCTGAATTCGAAATATTTATTCTAGCTAGCTTTATATATACCTGGTATAACTTTATCATTATTGAGGGCCTAATAGACAAACACAACGGAAACTACGCAGCGTAGAACGCTGAAAATTGACAACAAGGAACCTAACCGGTAAAAAAATATTGAACCACTAATAAAGAATTTTCCGATACACAAATCGGAATGGGAAAAAACTAGATTTTAAATTATGTAATTCCAATTACGGGCCTCTAGATTATTATTTGCATAATAATGGCTTCGTAACCTTTTGATTACATGCCATGCGCCTCTTAATCAAACTTACGTATACCTATACCTGTGGGTAGGATTAAAGGTCGAAAGTCCTCTTTTCCTCTTTGTACTGTCACTTAAAGTCACTCAAAGGCGCACAGTATTATATTGTAATTATAAACTAAAAAATATAAAGCTGAGGCCGTCGTGGCGAAGTGGCTCAAGCATGTAACTGTAAACGCTATGGTTGTGGGTTCCCATTCGGGAGAATGAATATTAATTTATTAGTATTTACATATTTTAGCTCTGAGAACAACGTTCAAGCGCGGCATTGAGTTTCACCACTCAAAACGCAATTCCTCGAAAATTCGGTAAAAAGTGGGGTACGGAGCTTCTGTCTGAATCCTCTGCCTGCCGTGCTATATGCGGGATACCGCATGAAGCTGGAGAAAAAATAAAGCTACGAAATAATCCTTATTTAGTGTATAAATTCAATAATCTATTTCAAATAATATGACAGGTGATTGTGCCAGCACACAGATTGTGGGTTCAGTTCTCACTTAAATACTGCCATACCTTCAGTACCAATACTACGGGTATGAGAGGTTAGGGATTCCTTCAGAAGTGTCTTAACACTAGATTTTGTGGTACACGTATAAGCTACAAGTAGTGGATAAAGTGTGACTGAAAAAAAAAATGTATTATCCGGTTTTTTTATAGAAACTAAATCATTTTAATATACATAGGTATAATAAATTTGAACCGAATGGGAATCAAACCCATGACTATCGCGCGTACAGACAATAATTTTGAACAGCGTCATTATAACGTCATTCTATTCCTATATATTTAATCTATATACATACTCGTATATCTCATCTGACAATTTGTTCCATCTCATTTGTAGTATCTTAAATTTACATAATACAATTTACTAGGTATCTCGCAAATACGTGAAAAAGGATTTCTTTTAGTGAATTTTTGTATACGTCTAAAAAGGGCAAGTGCCAATACGAGATAAGAGTAGCTCGATGAAAATATAAGACGTGTATGATGTGTACAGGTTACAAATTGTTGTATTTTCTTGGAAAATCTTGACTGTTTTACTATGGGAGTAATCTACATCCTACACATAGCAGAGTAGGCAGAGTGATATTAGTGTTAAGACACTCCTTTCTCTATATCCCACCGAATTCTGGAGGCATTATGTGTTAAGTGGCGGCATTCAGCCGTGCATTGCCTTCACACCAGAGTGAAAACATTATAATATTAAATATTTTATTTCCTCGAGTGGCAATTGAACCCAAAACCTGTCGCGTTTACAGTTTTTCACATTTTATGCCTCTGCGGCACGACTGGCCTCAATATATTTATATTGCAATTGTATTTTCTGTCTTGTGCAAAATTATAATTCAGTAATTATAATTTATATTAATTTATAAAAGTATATATGCAATTTTTTATGAACGTTTTCTAATAATGTTTTAATTTTCAAAGGTAATCTAACAAAGACATTATCTCTGTTTTCGATTTCAGGACGTGGGGAACAGGAGTCTCTTCATGCATATGGAATGTATTAACATCAGGTTCTTAGGTACCCTGTCTGTGGGTGCTCACCCTCCAAATCCACTTCATCATTCATCATTACATTATAATTATGTTTCTATTTTTTAGTTTATAGTCATAATTTATCTTAACTATATATAAAGATAAATAACCCTCCTGGAAACCGACCCGCGCCTCCTGGTCGGGTTCCAGGAAGCGTAGGTTCGAGTCTCGCTACGTTCAATTTTTTATACGTTTTCTAAATAAGTATTTTTCTTTCTTAAGTGTGGAATAACACTTTAAAAATGTTTAAAAATATATATAAAGATAAACTTACCACCCAAATCAAAACAATACTTTGTAGGATTTTTTATCCATTATTTTATTTTTGTTAAGACTTTATCTGTTGAAAATCTGTAACTGTACACTTAACTAAAAGGTTTATTAGAGTTTCATTTAAATATAAACAAAAATGTTCTATTAAAATGCCGAGGCCATCGTGGCGCAGGGACACAAAGATGTGATTGTAACGCAACGGTTGTGGATTCGATCCCTACTCGGAGGAATGTATTATTATTTAATAATAGTTTCATTTCTTCCCACCAATGCAAAAGCCCGACGTTGAGTTCCGCCATTCAATACACTATCTCCCTCTGCCAATCCTATTATAAGCAGCATACAGCGTGAAGCTGCTTTATTTATTTTTATTCTATTGAAATGGAACTAAGAAAGTATCGAATATAATAATGAAGGCTTATATCATATGTCCAGACAAAGCTCGGCAGTCCTTTGTTATACTAATGTACAATTATAAATATTTACACTAGAATCCTGTTGTGGCGCAGGTGCATGAGCGTGACAGTTTGTAAGTTCGATTCCAACTGGAAGAAGTGAAATATTTAATATTTTCATTTCTTCGCTCTGGTGTCGAGGCACGGTGCGGCGATGAGTCCCGCCACTCAATATTCAATTTTAAGATTAGCTTACTTTAGCAACGAGTTGTGACTTGCGAACTGCGTCACTTTCTTCAATGACTAGAGTAATATTTTTTTCATTAGTGAGAACCCAACCATCTTCTACCGCAAATATAACCCGGCCGTTCGTTGGGTTCCCGAGTAGGAACCGATCGTGGAAATATTTCTTATGTTCCCTTATTCTGATAATAAAACAAAGCGTGACGTCAAGTTCCACCACTCAATATGCCATGTCTCGCAAATTGAGTGGAAAGAGAGGAACGGAGTGACAACACTACGTACTCTTTGCCGGTTATATACAGGATACGGCGTGAAAATAAATAAAATAATGTCAATTTTAGTTTCTACATTTGCTTAGCAAAATGTCCAACTTCCAGAAGTCTGAAATAGTGCTCGCCCTCGGACTTTGAAGTCTCAGAAATAGTTCTTATTCGATTAAAAGTTTCTACTGTGGACTAAGAACATAAAAATAAGCAATGCAAATTGAAAATGTTTTATTATGCTATTCGCAAAGCTTATCAAATTACTCATAAAATAATTATAGCTGGTCGTTCGGTGCGTTGTGCTTGTGCTAGCAAAAAAAATATTTTGCGCATTACTCATGCACAAAATTTTTTTTCTGGGCTCTACTCAATGCCTACAGAATTCAGCGGAAAGTAGGAACAGAAGTGTTTTAACATTCTCATTGTCCCTTTAAGTTTCTTGCTATGTGAAAGATATGTACCGTGAAGCTATATAACATTTTGTGGAAATTTTCTATTCGTGTTACTTTCATTTTCCGGACAATTTCTGATCCGGTATTTGTAGAAGACTAAACTGTAACTTTTCAAATTTTAGCAGAAAGGAACGAACCATACGTAGCACAAAATAATAATTGCATAAAACCAACCAATGAATTAATTATGAAAAAGTTTTCACGAATTTAACAATATTTTCACGGTGTTTTTCTTATGGAATGCATTCTTTTTGATAGCTAGGCGTACTATTTAGAGTAGAATTATTCAAAGTGTTTCTAATTTAACCAGCTTGAAAAATATTATGTCTTGTGATATCTTTATATTCATAATAATCATACTCAAATACACAATAATATCAGCTACTGTACTTTGTAATAGATAAGTCTCAGGATCTGATCAGCGCGACCGTAATAACGCCGTCGTAGCAATATCTCGGCAAACCGACAGCTGCACCTGCTATAGCGAAAGTAAAGATGACGCAGCCAAAATGTTAATTCGGAACGTGACGGGGGCAATGACAAAACGCATTGTGGAATATAATTTAATGATAGCTTTGAAAGATAGGAATACAGCGGTCACCTCTTCGACCATAGCGGTCATGCCCTTGTCCTAGAGCAAAATTCCTCACATCCAAATCAATTATTAAAAAACTTTAGCATATACTTATAGTTATGTAATTAAATATATATTGTAATATGTCAAATTGATAAAGAAATTAGATATAATAATAATATAGTAAAAGGGTATGGACCAAGTGTCTGTAGTGTTGAGTAATAATAATAATTTAAAAAAAATAGAAAAGTGAACTGATATCTTAAATATGTTGACAGCCTTTTTTTATTTTTACGCCAATTTGTATTTAATAATTATGAATCAATGAATTATTAGGTTCCCAATACATTGAAGCGTAAGCAGAGGTAACCTAATGTTAAGACACTTGCGTTTCCTACTTTTCGCCGATTTCGACATTACATGTTGAGAGGCGGAACTCAAAACTGCGTTTTGCCTCGTTACTAGATCAAAAAAATGATAGTATTAAATATTTCATTTTCTCAAAATCACAATCAGTCGCATATACTGTCACATGCTCGTGCCTCTGCGCTACGACAGGCCTTCTTATGATCGCTTATAAAATATCTTATATCCCCTTTTATTCCATACAAAAATGCGGCAGTATATTGTGTGACAGTATATTGCGACAATGTAATGTAAATATTTTACTATTTCTTATTATTAAAATATACGTTATATGAAAAAAATAACAAAGTGGGATTTGAACACACGCCTCTTGGTAAGCGTCCAAGTGCTCTTACCTCTACGGTCTACAATCTTATTAAGCTACGTCGTAATTATGACTCGCTTGTTACAATTTACTCGTATTAATGCTACTGGTCTCTCTCTGTAGGAAAAATATTTTGGTTGGTATCGCGTATCTCGACACTGTAAAGGGAATCAAAATTAATAGGGCACTTCCTAATCGGAATCTAGAATTTTGAAATTTGGCAGTTAGCATCTACAGCTAGTACTAGTTCAGAAAAACTATATTTTTGGTTAAATCCTAAAAAATAATAGAAACTGGGGCAAAATTATTAGTAGTATTAAAGCCACTCTAGTTCAAGTAAGGTATCAGATTAAGCTAAGCTAAGCTTGAATTTCTTAAAAGGCACGAGACCTTTTGTTTTTGTACGAAACCCGACTCGTGCTTGTCCGATTTTTTTTTCATGAATTGAAACCTACCAAAACAGGATGTAAGCTATCATATCAGTTGCTAAGAATTTCGTCTTTCGGTTGTCAACAACAGCTGTAAATATTATTACTTATTTCTACAGCCTAACCAGCTCGCATGGGGCGAGAGTAGCTCACGCATGAAGAAATGCGAGGAAGGTCAGCAATCGCAAGGGAATTCCCCGTGAGAACTAATCAGAAGGAGGAAGGAGAAGGAGCGGAGTAGGGACATGGACGCCGTTCGGAAATGTATTTCTTTGAAGCTCTAATGACCTGAACATTTTTTTTCATTTATTTATTTTCTTGTGTTTTATAGACTAAAAATATTTACTTGTTTATTTTTAAGTTCTATTTATATATATATATATATATATATTTTTTTGGGCATTATTTATTCACAACCGGCTATAACTTTTCTCTTTTTCTGTCCAAATTATCACGTTTATCTATGAGCATATCATAGATAGCCTTATAAATAGATAGATTATAATATATTTTTTCCGAATTTTTCAAATATTGCAATTTGGAAAAAAATAGAACTAGGTTAAAAAAACTTTTATTGTTGCTTTAGACTCTAAACTTACGACTTATTTCTATGGAGTAGTTTTGGCATGATATGCAAACACACTAACAAACAGATAGACAGTGGTTTTCATTTTAGATTCCTATACATAATTTTTAAAATATTCTCTTTTACCTCCCAGTCATAACGTTGCCTGATAGGTAATTTGGGAAATGTCAATATTTGATAAACCAACATTCCCACGGACATAGTAAAGTGCAACTTCCTGCGTCCGACGGCGTCAGTCAGTCAGGGGAGCTAGACAGAAATCACTGTTTTCTTTCTAGTAGTTATAGTTCGCCAAATAGTGTATACTTGTATATACCTACTACCTACTCGGATACGATTACCTATAAATTTCAAATTAGTTAGGATCGATCGATAAATGTTACTACTACTTCCATTCCCAACTTTCCGGAAAATTTTAGAGGTGAAGCGTTTTGAGTAGCGGCACTCAACGCCGCACTTTGTGAGACTAGAGCGAAAACATTAGGTACATAATACGAATATTTCCATTTTCATTAGAAAATTCATTAAATCTTAGTTCACATCGCCCCACATTTATTTATATTTGCCAAACCTATAAAATGAACGTAAAATCTACAAAACTAAGCATTTTCCAACCAAAGGCGAATATTTGACGAACTTCATTAAACATTTTTTAGTACTTTATCTCTTTTATATGTGATATATTGTTATTTATTGTATTATTTCGTTATTCGGTGTCCATATTTATTTTTAATAGAGAGCTCTCCTAATTGATAATAATCCAATTATTATGTTAGAAACGTTTGTTATTTAGGATGTTGACTGCTTTTTTCATATATGATATTAGTAGTAATGACTAGCGGCCCGAACGCGGCTTCGCCCGCTTAAGCCTATTGTTATATTATAGCCAAATATATCAAATCTCACTTAAAATATGGCCTATGTGTTAGACTGAGGTATAAACTATATTACTGTTAAGTTTCATCTAAATCCGTTTAGTAATTTTTGCGTGAAAGTGGAATAAATTAAATCAGCTTCACGCTGTATTCCGCACACAGCACGGTAGGCAGAGGGAACCTAGTGTTAAGACACTCCGTTCCCCACTTTTCGCCGAGTTCTACGTGTCGAGCGGCGGAAGTCAACGCTGCGCTTTGCCTCGACAGAGCGAAAAAATGAAAATATATATGAAAATAAATATTTCATTTCCTCGAGTGGGGATCGAATCCACAACCAGCCGATTTTATAGTCACACTTTGCCACTCTTGCGCCACGACTGGCCTCAAGTGGAGTAAACATCACAAAAATTCACATTTATAATATTAGAAAGATAAAATTGAGATATTTCCTTTTGTGAATGACATTCAAACCAATAAAGAGGATAAAATATTAAAGGAGTACCGGATGATAATATAAGAAAATATTTACATCGTCGTCACGCTTCAGTTTCATTTTATTTACAGTGACAGAAATTACGATCCTTTTTATGGTCCTTTCAGATTATATTCCTTTGTTTGAATGTGAAACGTATTGATTGATATAGTAGTTGGTAATACAAAAAGAATAAGTATTTACATTACAAAAATAGTTTTTTTATCAACTCTTGTTTTATAATGTTAGAACCTATAGATGATCTAATAATTTTCAATACTTTATAGAAATGACAAAAAATTAAAATGTATGCAGAAGTATCAATGCCGAGTCAATATTATATACATTACGCATTACATTCAGTTTTATCAAAATTTATTCAACTATTTTATTGTTCTGAGAAATAAACGTCTAAAACCAATAATTTTCTTAACAAGATAAATCTAAAATAAATATTTCTCGACCAAGTTAACATTCTTAACATCTTTAAATGTTATTCCAAAATAAGCAAAGAATAATATAATAATATTATTTTAGAAAACGTATAAATTTATTTTGTTCAAATTTTTATATAAAGCAAAGCTTAGCTTTATACAAGGCAAACGCCACTCAATACGCAATGTCTCCAGAATTCGGCGAAAGTGGGAAGCGGAAGTGTCATAACACCGGTTCTCTAGTATTTTCTGCCTATCCTGCTATGTGCAGGATAGTGCGTGTGTGCGTGAAGATAAAATAAATATGAGCAAAAATGCAAGAAAAAGATTTTTTAAAACACTACATGTTAATAGACGAATCTCAACTTTGCCTCGTTAGGTACCAGAGCGAAGAAATAAAAATATTAATTATTTAAATTCCTCGAGTGGGAATTGAACCCACAACCAGTAACATGCCCGTGGCACTGCGCCACGACTGGCCTCCTAAAATATTTTAATATAAAATTTACTGTATCCAATACTCGTTTTCATAATCAAACACACGCGCAGCAGATGTTCTGAAATATGTTTTTTAGATATAGCTTAAATGTGACACGAGGTTACGCTGTCGTTATACAGCGACATAAGAATAACACTTTATAGATATACAAAGTATATTTTGCGGTGTTTTTACTATGTTAGTAAAGATAATAGATAGATAGATAAGACTCTTTTTTGCATATATCAATATATATATATATATATATATATATGTATATATATATATATATATATATATATATATATATATATATATATATATATATATATATATATATATATATATATATATATATATATATATATATATATA
>DWQW01008529.1:0-13856 GCA_018249695.1 Heliconius erato demophoon
TGGTCTGCGATCACAGAAAATAGCCCAAGCTCAATGGGCTGATATAGAGCATCAGAATGATCCAATCAGTTCATTTTGTACGGCAATACTGATCAGTATTATCTCGGCACACTTAGCAGCTTTAATTCATGGAAATGAAGATTCCACATATGTTCATTCCAGTTGGTCTTGAGGTTCATGACAACAAGTAAGCTCCATGGGCGTCACCTGAGATACTCACCAAAGGCATACTCTGAAAAAATTAAGTTAATTCGTTTTTGGACGTTAGGTTCCGCCACTCAACACACAATGTCGAGGTTGGATAACGGAGTATCTTATTTCTAGGCTTTTTGCTTAAATATATACATATGTATAACCCATATCATGTTATATAATATATTGTATAATTCTATTACAGAGTTATGTTTTATAATAATAGAGTCAAGGTCAAAAACAATTCTTAAATGCTGATAAACTGAAGTTATTCCGGAAACAAAGGTAGCGTACAGGTGTGGCGTGATTCTCAGCCTAATTAAAAGTTTTTGCCGAATTGCTTATCGGGACGATTTATTAAAGGTTTATGGAAGGTTAATTGTGAGGAATATCTCGAAATTACTTAAATTATATAAGAACGAAAAAAATGTAATCTAGCGAAACTTTTCCAATAAATTATTTTTTGTTATTTATGTAATTAAAAGGTAAATGCTAAATAGTAATTGTAAGCTATTTTTATAGGTCAAAATTAAGGAAAATGCATTCAAAGCTAGGAATATGTAGATAAGATTTATGTTTAACATGTCCTCTCTTAACATTTTTTTCATATTTATATAGGTATTATATCATCATAACATATCAGCTTCACACTGTATTCCGGGAAATTCCGCTATATATAGCAGGGTAAGTAAAGGGAACCTAGTATAAAGACACTCAGTTCTCCATTTTCCCCTGTATTTCCAACCCATTGCGAGTTGAATGGTGGAACGCAACGCCACGTTTTGCATATATTTAGATATATTTTTAACTATTCCACTTATTGAGGTCAAAAAAGCGAGTTAGTAGAGAGAGTCACATTTATTTGTGAACGTAATTATTGTGTATTCAATGAATTATTCTCATTTTCTTCGTCTGGTAAGATAACTCGCGGTGTTGAGTTACGAACTAAACCTCGCAGTAGATACTTTCATTATCATCTTTCATCTTTCACATTAAATATAGTACAAAGTATATAAATTATTTATACGTAATATCATTTATCTCAAATCTACAGCTATATCTATACAGTTATACCAAGTCAACCAATTAAGAATTTTCTTATCAATAATAGCTCAAGTAATTTTCCTTTCGTTTAGTATTAAAACTATTTGTTTTATATATTAACTTTTATAACAGTTATATCTATTAACCTTATAAAATTTATGTAACAATCAATTTAAGAGGATCGACGCGATCTTTTTTGTATATTAATCTTGATATGATGTAGAAATAGGTGATATTGAGTTATCATGTTTTATCACAGTAGAGTAAAGTGTGAGTCGTTTTTTCTGTTTTTTTAATATTTTTATATTATAGAAAATAGTGCTTAAAAGTTAAAATTAAAAAAGTGTTTAAAATTTTTAATTTTTAAATTAAAAAAAAATATTAAATGTACTATAAAAAAAGTAAGCATCTATAATCATAAACATTTGATTAATAAAAATATATATATCTAAAGCTGATTATCCTCGTAAACATCATTTTACAGATAATTAAAATAGATTAGATCACACTTAAATCTTTGGCCATCAGTGCGAAATAAAAACAATATTTTTTGATATATATTTTTTTCTTCGTTGTACTGTTATATATTTTTTAGCTTCACGCTGTATCCCAACATCGCAGGGAATGGAACCCGGAACAGTCGCATTTACCACTGATCCACAATAGGCCTCAGTTCAGTTATATAATTGTTATAATACTGTTAGAAATCGAAAGCGGTTAACGCTTTTAAAAAAACAAGATAAAAAACGTATATCGTCTACATGTTTCTAAATTATTAGCAAAGAGTTTCTACGTCGTCAGGCAAGTCGTGGCGCAGGGGCACAAAGGGGCCAAAGCCGTCTGGTTGTGGGTTCGATATTTATGCTGCGTACGCTAATCAGGGGGGAGTTTGACCATTGGGCCCCGTCGCGTCTAAGCGGCGACGTGTCGTGAGATAGGGCTGGCCTCGTCGCCTCTTACGGCGGCGGAGAGTGTGTCGTGAGCCTGAGGAGATAATTTTGCCTATATATTGGGCGTTTGTGACTGTAATTGGATAGTTGGGATCTAGAAGGACGCTGCGAGGGTTTCGGAGAAGCTGGTGAAGATGAAGAACGTTCTGACACGCTTTCACAATGAGTGGGTTAGAGTGGGAATCTGCACGCTCATAGTAGCAGCAAACACCTAGCCAGGAGGCTATGTGCTTGCAGAATTCCTTTAATGATTCTAATTCAAAATCTTTGTGTAGGTCCTCGTTGCGTACGTACCATGCATATTGAGAAATTTGTTGTGAACCCTCTGATGAAGGTCTATCTTGGTGTGTGATTTTGCATCGGTGGTTCAGTGGTAGAATGCTCGCCGGCCTGCCCCTGATTCACAAAATTCAAATGCTTTTATAGTTTTTTTTACCTATACCTGTCCTCTTTTATACGACTTCGCTAACAATACTATAACTATTTTGCCACCTTAACACTTAATGCTTTGAAATAGGTGGAAAATAGAACCGAGTAATTTATACTCGTAGGTTGTTTATTCTACATTACATAATATTGTATAAAAATAGAATTATTTAAACATACTCTATATTATTTTTGTAGAGACCGTCATGACAAATGACCTGCCGGTATCGAACCCACACCTCGACGGTTCTGTATTTGATTACCACTCAGGTGAATGAAAATCCTCGCCCTGGTAGCAAAATAAACAGCGACGCTAAGTTTCGCTATTTAACACGCAATATTTTAAGAATTTAGCGGTACTTGGAGTAGGAAGTGCCTTTACTTAACTAGGTTCCTTCTGCTTACCTGATATTACCAGAATACAGACCAAGTTAAAAGAAACTACATTGTAAATTTTCTTAAAATCGACATTGAAGTGAAACCGGATGAGTTAGTAGTATAAAATAAAATAAAGATAACACTCACTCGAGTCGAGTATCGATAGTTATCTCAGATTTTATATTCTTAGCGCATTTTCATCGTCGTTTAAAGAACATTTAGTTAAACATGAAGTTGTATGTTTACATTTTATTATTGTTTAGTGCGTGTGAGTGCAAAGTGTTCACAAGATGCCGTTTGGCGACGGAGTTGATGAAGACTAAATTAATAGGAAAAACGTTCTTGGGAAATTGTAAGTAAATAAAATTATGTTGATATGGCTGTAGTTTAAAATTTGAATAAAAATATATATTATAACATGCTTATAGTAGCATCACCTTATTTATTATGTATCAGTTAATGCAAGACAATCTTGCAACGTTGTTTTGAAGCGCTTCTTATCGCCAAATTTGCTTGGAAATTTGTAGATGTGTTGAATTCTTAGATATATATAAATATATAATGTGTACTTAACTTGGTTTTAATTTCACAAGGAATATGATGAGTATGTACTAGGTGTTTTTACAATATTTAGTGATCGAATATGAAGAGGTCTGTCGTAGCGCACACGCGTGTGACTACAAACGCGACAGGTTGTGAGTTTTCATTTTTTTGCTCTGTATTTGAGGCAAAGCGCGGCGTTAGCTTCCGCCACTGAACACAAAAATGGGAATTTAAATAATAGGAATGTCGTATCTTAACAATAAGTGCCCAGGTTTCCTAAGATTACCTTGCTATGTACGGAATTCTGTATTGACGTTGAATAACATGAACATATTACAAAATTCAAACTGTTTGTCAAGTACAACGTACAATAATAAATGGAAAATTCAAAGTGTAGGTGTAGACTAAATTAGATGCAATTGCTAATAATAATATGTTTAACAGCAAATTCTCGGTATATATTAAAGTTACTGATTAAATCTTCTGCAATTCAAATGTCTGTATGATTATATACATGCTTATCACAAAGTGATAGATAAAAAGTATTTCAACATTTTTTACTGATAGTATATGTATTTTTGGGGACCAGCGTGGCTCAGTGGGGCATCGTTCGACTGTAAGCAATGGTTATGTGGTGGATCCCTATTCGGGGATTGAATTATTTTCATTTTGGAAAGCCAAACAGCGGTGTTGAGTTCTGGTACTCGGTGTTGGAACTCAACGCCGTCTTCTGTCTTGCAGAGAGAACATGAAAATAATTCAGGCCTCTATATGTTATCCTACTAATGTTATAAAAGTGAAAGTTTGTGAAGTTGGCTATTTATTTACTCGCACACGAAAACTACTGAACGGGTTTAGATGAAACTTCACAGGAACACAGCTTATTCATCAGAATTATATATATGGGTAGTTCTACAAAGTAAGGACGAAAATGGATCTGTTTTCGGCCTGACATTTTTTATACATTTAAGTCGCGGAATTTGTTCTAATAGCAAGAGTGCAACGCCCTTTAATATATACTAAGCGAAACAGTCAAAATATTTGATCGTTTTAGATTTATGGCCGTTTAAAGAAAATCAAAGCACAGGAAACTGAGTATGTCACCAGGAAACCGAAAGAAACTACAAAAAATTTTTAAAATCAACATTTATTTATTATATTTGCTTCTTCAAATGAATTTGTAAGTAACTAATAAAATTTAACTTTAAACTTGGCTTGGATACTTACACCTAAACAGTCTTGAACAGGAACTTAGTTATCAAATGATTATTGGGCATTATATTTATTAACGTTATTCTAAATCACAGTATGTAATCTCATTCAAATCTCTTTAAAGATAAATTAACAATATTAATGTACAAAATCTACGACTAGACATTTCACTCTCAAAATTATGCTTAAATCTAGTAACAGTAAATAATAAATTTGACAGTATCGTTCCAGTAATTCTTTCCTTTCTTTTTCTTCTACCAAATAATACCAAACAGTGGACCCAGTTATTTCCTGTCATATCTTCACTGTAGAGAATTCCACAAATGAGGCACTCGCAATCATTAAACTCATAGTTATTATTTTTCTTTGTTTTTTTATTATTTTTGATTAACAGCATCTTCAACTTTTCTCTTTTTGTGTTTTTACATTTCTATCATCTTTTTCTTGTATTAATGTCTCTTGTGATAGATCTGGGGAAAAGGATAGTAGGGTCAATTTGCAAAAAGCATGGTACCTAAAACCTTTGGATTTTCCAAATTTATCGTCAAATCACTTGCAACATTTATATCATCACGCTGATCGGTTGAATTGTTTATAATTATGTTGATAATATACTTTCAATCTGCTACGAAACCTCCCTTTCATAGACATCATCAAATATTTGCCTAGATTATGCAAGTATTATAGCAGATCCATACGGTAGTATGAACACATAATGCCCTCGTTGCAAAAACAGCTGAGGGATTTCATTTGTAGCTTTTGTGGCATTAAGGGCCTACCTTGTACTTAGTGGACTTTGAGAGTACCATTAAAAGCAATTAAAGTCTATTGATCAGTCGTAATGAATATTTTCATTTTCTCAATATCAATTTTAGAAACAATAGAAATTGTCACGCCATGACAACGACTTTGAACACCAGAAAACTCAGTTAGGTAAGTAACATCACCTCCACATGCTACGACATCATTTGCAATTCTTTTGCATACGGCGCCTACACCTTCTGGTGCTCCTTTGGTTCTAAATTAGACAGGATCCTGAGACCAGGTTCCTGAGAATTTTTGCCTAATATTTAAAAAAACACGTGAATTCTAACATTCAACCAAAATTACGCCTTACTAAGCCTCCGTGTTATCAAATTACGCACTAAAACGCTATAATTACACACATATTTCTTTATTTCATAAAAAAAATGCTTACCAGGATACTGTGAGCTTGATTGATTTTGATGCTACTTCTCTTGCCGACTGACGCGTCCTGGCTAAAGAACGCGCCAGTTGCGTACAGATAAAAGATATTCTTTGTCTCTTTCGTGGTAGGATTCACTAGGCTGAACGGCAATAGCGTACGACAAATAGAATATCGGATATTCACTGATTTAACAGGAACGAACAGGATCCTGATATGAAATGGTGGGGACAAAATGTAAAGACGATTTTGTAAAAAGTTTTGAGAAATTTTATTACTATTTTATTCTCCCTAGAGAGATAAAATTGTAAATATATCAATTTGGGTTTCAATTATGACCTTCATGTAGAAGTAAGTAAATCACGACACTTTTAGAACTAGATTTCGTTCGAGGGACACGTCAGGATGCTGAGAATTTTGCACTTTGAACAGTAATTTCGTACAGAAAATAATTGTAAATATTTATTATTTTTAGTGACCAAATAAAAACAGTTGTAAACTATAGCATTCAATGGAAATAAATGAGTTTAAAACAATTTGTCATATACATTTGGGCCGAGCCGCACAAAATTCCTTAATTTGTAGAACTACCCATATACCATTTTTTATGTAAAGATTTTGTATGTATGGCTATAATTATACAATAGAATTAAGCGGGCGAAGCCGCGTTTGGTTCGCTAGTTGCTGCTGAATGGTAATAGGTAATATATATATCTGTATATGTATTTGTATTTGTATATTAAAAGTAATATTTTTTTTGTAGTACCTAATCCATTTGTGATTAAGAACATTCGATTGTGTATTAAGGAAAATAGGTAAGCTTTTTCTGATTTATGGTTTTCATGTCATAGATAATGAAATAAAAATGATTTGCTCAGTAGGCAAAAACGTTATCCTCATGTAAATATTATAATATTTAAAAACGTTCATTTTATTTTATAACTATATATTTTGTGACTTATATTAGAACAGAAAGTCTTTTCTAATAGTTTCTCTTAATTCACTCTGCTGTGTGTGATACAAAGCGAGTTGATAAAAGAAAACCAGACAAGCGCGAGTCAGGCTCGTTCACCGAGGGGTTCAGTACATAAATTAGAGGTCTCAAGCTGCTGAAATTCAAGCTTAGCTTACCCAGAGCCTTTTTATCTGATACCTCCCTTGAACTAAAGTCTTTATTAGCAAATTTTACTTGCCTTTTGAGACTATTATTTTTTAGAATTTAACCAAAAATAAATAGTTTTCAGATTTTTTTCCTGAACTAGTAGACCTGTAGCTTTTTTAAAGTATTATTCCACGCGTATACATGACACGAGTATATGATTTTTTTGAATTTCAACTCTATATCTCGAAGCGTTCCCTAGATAAAGGTTCTTTAGAGACAGACAAACAGACGAACAACACAGTGATATTATTATTCCTTTTTTCCTTATAAGGTACAGAATCGTAAAAATAATAAAAAAACACGGCTATAGAACGATGAGTAACAACATTTATCGGTGTAACACATTATTAAAAAAAATCACAGTTCTTACATGTAATACGTGCTCGCTTTAAATGTCGGAAAACCCCATATTCTAAAAAAAACATTATTAATTACACTTATCCGGTTACTAAGTACGTGGCTTCAGATATTATTAATTATTTTTGTATATAACTATTTTTTAAAATTGTTTTTTTTTTAGCTTCACACTGTATCCCGTACAAAGCAGGGTAGGCAGACGCATCTTGGGAACCTAGTGTTAAAACACTTCCGTTTCCTACTTTCCGCTGAATTCTGGAGGCATTGCGTGTCGAGTGGCGTTAACAGAGTTTAGTCACGTTAACAGAGCGAGGAAATGAAAATATTAAATATTTCATTTCTTCGAGTGGGAATCGAACCCACAACCTGTCGCGTTTTCAGTCGCACGCTGCGTTCCTGAGACACTACTCCGCCTCAAATAGTTACTCACATTTAAGTTAAAACACCTAGTTAAAATTTAGTTTTAGGGATTATTAGTTAGCTACTAATTCAAAGCATTGTAATAGTTCACTAAAGCAACATTTTTGAATTTTGCTTTGCATTCTTTCTACATTAGCGTGTAGAGATTGTGAAAAGAGTCTAAACTATTTTTATTATATTTTCACTTTGGTATAGTACTTTTTCTTTTATTGTCAATACACTGTGTTCCCCATTTTCCGCCGAATTGTGGAGGCATTGCATGTGAGTGGCGGAACCTAATGCCGCGCTTTGCTTCAACACCAAAGCGAAGAAATGAAAATATTAAATATTTCAATTCTGCGATTGGGAATTGAACCCACACCACATCGTTTTTATAGTCACACATTGTTGCCCTGCGCGACGACTGGTCTATATAAGTTGAGTACCTATGTGAATATTTACATTTACTGACATTTTGATGTTCATTTTACTTTAACAATGCGTGTGAATTGAATAAAGATTATTTAAATTTAAATACAAATGACTGCTAGAGCACTGTACGTGACAGAATTATAACTTATATGTACTTTTTTTATTATTAAATACTGTTATTCAAAAAGTAATACTCCATTTTGGAAGAGTGGCACAGGTGACTGTAAACGCGACGGTTGTGGGTTCGATTTCCACTAAGGAGAAAGAATTATCATGTTTCAATATTTTGTCACTCTGGTAGCAAGCAAAAAGCGCGACGTTGAGCTCCGCCACTCGAGATGCAGTCCTCGAAAATTCGGCGGAAAGTGGGGAACGGAGTGTCTTATCACTAGGTTCCCTCTACCTACTACTCTACTACTCTAGGCTATATGTGGGATACAGCGTGAAGCTGAACATAAAGCATATATAATAATAAAAAAAAACAAATAGGTAGGTGCTTATTTTATATCATTATCGTGACCATTGTGGGGAAAAACATCACAATTCACCTTTGATGATACTTTGTAACGTTACATTAAATAAGCAATAAACATACACCCATAGTAGTTAAATACGAAAAAAATATATTTAATATAATATATACAATAAGTAAGAAATTATAATTTATAACCAGTTTATTTTTTGCACTTCCACTAAAATATTTAACTAACTATCACAATTCCGCCTTACTATCCATACATTTCTTCTTACCAATTGAGATTAGTAAACAATTTTCATACAAAACCATCAATGTATATAAAATTTTGTAAAAAATTCAATGTTGTGATATCATTTCGATCAGCTGACATTGACATTTAAACTCGCGACCACTGACTAAGTAATCGCGATGCGGTACACTTGGTTCATAGTGATATGCGTGTTAGTGAGTGTTGGACAAACGAAGAGATACGATACAAGATGCAAGCTAGTCCGTGAACTGGTTAAAGTGGGATTTCCACAGCATTTGTATTTTGGGCAATGTAAGTTTAGATTATATTAACTATAATTTACTTTGCTAGTTGTCCGGGGCACGAGCGTGTAACTGTAAGCGCGACAGGTTGTGAGTTCGATTTCCGGGGGAATAAAATATTTGTTATTTGCATTAGCTTGCTCTGGAAACGACCGTTGGAAGGAAAGTAGAGAATGGGAGTGTCTTAATGGAATTGGAGTGTCTTGGCAATATGTTCCATAGGTTCCTTCTACTTATCCTTTCATATGCGTGATAGAGCGTGAAACCAAAAATATGTATATAATTATGTAAATTACAATTATAGATAGTAAAACATTTAAATTCAATTTTATATTATTTCCTAACACTAAATATTCGCTCTCGAATGTCCGACCGTGACAATATAAACGCAATACACAAACCTACTGTCAAGATAGTCGTCTACAGTACAACAAAAGGAATATTTAGACAATAAGATCTTTCTCTCTGTCCATCATGCTATGAAAGAAAATTGAAGCTGTTTTTTTTATACAGTACAGGTAAATCTAAATGGTTATATTGTTAACTGTATAAACATTTTTAATTACATAGTAAAGTAGAAAATTTAACTATGACGTATCAAGGTAAAATATTAGTTATGTTAATTAACTTTTTTGTATTGTGAGTTAATAAGTATTCTGTACATTATTCGATTCTATTTTGTAGAGGGCGATATTCACATTATACATTATAATACCTCAGATAGGGGAAATTCCCTTTTTTTCCCTTTTCGCACCTTCACGTATATCCCGCGCGTGTTACACATCGCATCCATCAGCGTCGGCTATATCGTGATATATCTATGAGAACGAAAAACCACGTATCTATGCGCTGGTAAGTACGTAAAACTGGAAACGCGCAATGTATATAGTTTATGATGTGTATGAAATTTCAACAATTTTAATCAAACGGTTAATTATTGGAAATTTGACTTGGCTATTTTTTACCATCAGGCACCACACTAAATATGCACCTAATGGTTCAGTTCAAGCTGGAAGTAAGCTAATTTGCAAATTAATTAAAACCTGTACTTACGTTGAACTTTATCCCGAGTGAACACAGAACTCTGCACCTATATAGATTTCATATTCTTTTGTCGGTGAATATTTAACTTGGCTGCTATTGTACATATAAGATTTTGATGTGATGGGATATAAGATTCATTATATAAAAATATTCTATTGTCATCGGATCTGAACGCGAATTTTCAAGCAAAATGGACGACAGGAAGTGAGTTAAAGTAGTATAGGAGGATTTTATTAATAAATTGTTTCAAAAATAGAATAAAAGGAAAACGTTTTAATTTTATTTTATTTTAAAATCTTTATTCATTTTCTATTTAGTTTTCCTTGTGCGTAGGCTGTATATGACCTGCCCACGACTGGCCTGTCATATTATATCATCTGAGCAGTAGGTCAGAACACTGTAGATTGTTTTGTTTTTGCTTCGATTTTCTATACATTTAAAAATATAGAAATTTATTGTCACTTATTAATGCTTTTATTATCTTTTCTAAATGTTTATAAATATAATTGAAGCCAATCATGGCGGAAGTGCACAAGCGTTATCTTTAGGTTGTGAGTTCGATTCCCACCCGAGGAAATTAAATATTTAATCTATAGTAAAATGTGGAATATCTTAACACTGGGCTCCCACTGCATATTCATCTACTGGCCGTATACAGCGCGATGCGTGAAAATATTTTTTTTGTACATAATGTGTATTGAGTGTCGAAACATAATTGTAATTATAATTGAATTTCTAAGATGTGATTTATACCCACTACCATCGTATTTAATCAGGTAGGTTTGACCCCACCAACTGCACCACAGCGATCTCAAAAATATATTTGAAAGCACATATTAATATTTTTTATATATATACACCCCACACCATCTCTTATTAGAATGTTTTAACTGAATTAAAACTTGTCGCCAAGTATGAAAGTTCCACACCGCATTCGAGTAATGATACCACAAAAATATTACTTTAACTTATTTCCACTTCATTTGCATAAAAATATGAATAATTTATTTACTTAGTAGTTTTGTTATTTAAAATTCATTTTAAAAGTTTTTTTTTGTTTGTTTGAACGTAACTTGTGGGAGATTTAATGTTGGCAACATTAAATCAAATTTACTTTTAGTTTTTAATGAATAACTTAACGTTTTCTTTTTATTATCATGGTCTAAATGTACATTTAATAAATGAGAAAATTATTTTGGTTAAATATTATATATATTTGAATCAAAATTAAATTAAATCAGCTTTACGCTGTGTCCCACACTCAGCAGGGTAGGTAGAGGGAACCTAGTGTTAAGACACTCCGTTCCCCACTTTTCGCCGAATTCTGGAGGCATTGCGTGTTGAGTGGCGGAACTCAACCAGACCAGAGCGAGGAAACAGAAATATACACTTAAGTAAATATTATAATAAATTAAATAATTTCCCCGAATGGGGATGAGGGGTGTGGGTTTTAGCCTCAACCAGTCGCGTTTACAGTAACATTTTGTGCTCCTGCGCCACGACTGGTCTCGTATAATATTTAATTTATAAATAATTTATTCCATTTTCGTTACTTTACAAGCAAATTTATATACTGTCTGCATTGTCTCATGCTAAAATAATGTACTAGTGTAAGAGTACGACTAAAAATATGTAAAATTTGATAGTGAATAATTAAATTTACTCTTAAAATTCATTCATATCTCAATTATCTTATCTACGACAATTCAATTTTTTTATTTACGTAGTGACTGAACACTATTATATACTATATAAAACAAAGGTGGTGAACCAATGACAAATTTTTTAATGTCTTCTCAGGGGTATGTCTTATTGAAAAAGTAAGCAACAGAAATACTGCGGCTTTCGTAGTTACGCCAAGTGGAAAGAAGTTTTATGGACTGTACCAGGTAAGAATATACATTACTTATTTCTTTTTGTTAAAAAATATTATTCATGTCATAATTGCGCTGCTGTGAAGCGTAATATAATATCTTTCTCTGATTTTACCTTCTAAAAATTAATTTTTGTGATAAAAATTATTAAATCTTTGCAAAAACCAAAGTTATAAAAAATAAATGTTTTATTAGAGATGAACCATTTATTTATTTTTGGCTACATCTCTATCTATATACCATCAAATACTAAAGCGAATTATAATTAATTAAATAGAAAAACTAAATTAAGAAAATGAGCGGCGTTTTGTTCAGCAATACATACACAATGTCTTGAAATTAGACGGGCGGAGTGGCGATGGCGGAGCATGGGAAGTCTTAATCTAACTTCCCACTACTTACCCTGTTACATGCGGAATATACTGTGAAACATTTACAATAAATTCCTAACAAACACTCTTACACACAGCTTTACCCATAACGTATTTGAGTAAATCTCAAAATACGGCACAAAAACAGTTTGTCAACAAGACATTTTATAAGTATAAAATACGTGTAATATATTCACATACAAACATATCTTTAGATTCCAGCCAGATGGTGCAGGGAGGGCAAAAAAGGGGGCGAGTGTAATATTGCTTGTGAATGTGAGTATACAAGCTTCTGCTTTTATCTTTACTTAGTCTTCGTTTCAGGGATCTTACCGTTAATGGCAATAATGTATTTAGGTAGAATTTATATAAAACTCGTATTATAGTTAGTTTTTATTTTATGATAAATACTTACACTTTGTGCGCCTGCGCCATGGCTGGCGTATTCGAATAGCGAATATCGAATAGGCCAGTCGTAGCGCAGGGGCACAAAGTGTGACTGTACAATCGACTGGTTGTGGGTCCCCACTCGAGGAAAAGATATATATATTTACATTTATATTTTCATTTCTTCGCTCTGGTGTCGAGACAAAGCGCGGTGTTGAGTTCCGCCACTCAATACGCAATGCATCCAGAACTTGGCGGAAAGTGGGGAACGGAGTGTCTTAACACTAGATTCTCTCTGCCTACCCTGTTGTGTACGGGATACAGCGTGAAGATAATTTATTTAATTAAAAAAATATATTATATTAGGCTTTTATAGAGTAGTTTAAATTTTGGTTTCATTTAAAATGGTGCCGACACTTACAACCTGTATGTATGTATGGTTGTTGGTTCAAAGTCCATTCGGGGGAATGAATTATTATTTTTATTTTCTTGTCCTGGGAAGAAGACAAAGCGCGGCTTTGAGTTCCGCCACGCGACATGTAATGTTTCGGAATTGGGCGGAAAATGTGGAAAGGAGTGTCTTGACATTACGTTTTCTTCACACTTGGAACTTATAATTTTTTTTACGAGTTACAACGTTACAAAGGTGGAGAACAGAGTAGTTTAATTCTGTGTTCAATGCAAATAACAGCGGGATACAGCGTGAAACTGAAAAAAAAAACAATATTACAAATCTTGGATATTCTTTATTAATTTCAATACCAACCTCCAAAGACATTGTCTATTAGTGAAACTCCCATTAAACCCATTGCGTAGGTTGAAAGATTCAAGCTTCTATCGGCTTCGTTTTACAAAATTGATAAAATTGATAAAAAAATATTATAATTTTA
>DWQW01008530.1:0-13855 GCA_018249695.1 Heliconius erato demophoon
AATATCTCAACTTTACCTAAAGCGCTATTTTATACTTTATGCTTGTGCAAAAATTCAATTGTTTATCTTAACAAATAAAAAAGTTATCGATTTTTGATCTGATACAGACCTCGATTGCCCATAGTGCCTTGTGACACTGAGCCACGACGGTCGCTTTGCAGCCTGAAGCTAAAAAAAATAATTGGATTTGCCAAAATCTGATCGAATAAATGGTGGTAAAACAAACCTCTCAGTTTGCTAACTCAATTTCTTTACTAATCTAATTGGTTAGTTAATTATAAATCTTGCTACGTGATTTTCCTTAATAAAATTGTAGATTTGATTTACTTTCTTTGAGTGATAATATTACTTTAACTGTAGAGCTAAGCTATCTATCTCTATATACATCAAATATTATATATTAATGCAATATTTAAATCAGCTAAATTTCTTGTATTATAATTTTGTACCTTAAGCGAAAAAAATGGAATTCTTATGTAAAAAATGGATTACTTTGTAGTCCGTGTGTCCATCCGTCTAAACCATTTATCTCGAGATCGCGTTAGAGTTAGAGATAAGATAAAATATTAGATTAGATTAGATCTAAGCTTCTGTGATGCACAAAAAAATCAAGCGTCACCGCGAAATCAGAACCTAGAGGGTATTTCCTGTGGGCTCGAAATGAGAACTGAACTTAGCTTCACGCTGTATCAATTACGGAGTATTCAGAGAGAAACGCCACGGTCTTCATACTTCTTTTGCCTCGTCTACTGTCGTCAACCTCTCATACATGCTCTCCGTGGGTCCTCATACTTTTTACGTGACCTTCCTTCAGTAGCTTTGATACTGTATTTTCGAAGATCAACCTAGGTCTCACTTATTTTTCTTACCGCTCATTTTTACATCATAAATGTTGCTATTATTTCCTCATTCATTTATACAACGTGCCCCAAACAGCTGAGCACGGTATTCTTCATTGACATTTCGATTCGATCAGCTAATTTGACTCGCATCTCCACGGAATTCATTTTCTTGCACTATTCTTCTGTAATACCCACGTTTCGCCGCCGTATAACAGCGTCGGTACCAACACTGCATTGTGTACGGCCAAACGTGCAGCTGTGATGGCAATTCGCCGTCTCATTAATAAAGCCAAGGCACTGTTAACCCGGTTTCTATCAGCAAAACGCCGTTTCGCATCCATTTTGTATATTCTATCTCTACTGAACATACTTCCCAAATATACCACTTATACTTTTGGACTGATCTTGAATTCCGTCCTTTCTATTTTCACTCTCTTTCTTCTTTCTCTCTATTGCATCTTGCCATTGCATTTCATCATCCCACCATTCGTTACCCTATTTGCTAAAGCCTCTTTACTCACATACCCCTGTCGCTGCTCCCTTTAGAAAATTTCTAAGTGAGAACATACAAATAAAAGAAAATATTAGAAAAGTAAAAATTTGTAAGCATTTCAATGATAAAAAAATATATTATTACACCTCAAAGTAAATGAGTGCAAACTTAAATTTCTCAACTTTATTTAACGAAGTATTTCCCCTAGACCTACGAAATTTGGCAAGAAGTTAAAACTTGCCGTACAAATAAAAGATAAAATCCGAAAATGGAAATTTCATTTTATAGAGAAAAGGGTTCAAACGCAATCTTAAGTTTGTCAATCTTCATAAGTTATGCTTGGCGAGACTTACTCGCACTTGACAGGTTTTTTAAATAAATCAAAATTAAATCAGCTTCACGCTGTATCCCGCACATACCAGGGTAGGCAGAGGCTAGTGTTAAGACACTCCGTTCCCCACTTTCCGCCAAGTTCTGCGTGTTGAGTGGCGGAACTCAACGCCGCGCTTTGCCTCGACACCAGAGCGAAGAAATAAAAATATAAATGTAAATAAATATTTCTTTTCCTCGAGTGGGGATCGAACCCACAACCAATCGATTTTACAGCCACATTTTATGCCCCTGCGCCACGACTGGCCTCAATTTTAAATTCATCAATAATTTTAAGAATAAGAAATACAATTGTGTACGTTGGCATCGGCAAAAAATACCCAATGGAATGGAATAAAACACACAACCATCGCTTATAATCACACACTACCACTGCAACCTATTTTTTCTATATTTCCCTTTTTTTTCCCTTCCCTTCCCTTTTTTTTCTATATTTAATAGGTAAATTTGCCTTCGCACAACCTCATATGAATAATTAAAACGTTAAATACAAAGTTCGTGTAACGACTTTGAGAAATTATAACATATTTTAATTACTTCGAGACGTACCACAAAATTTCTTGAAATGTACTTAATTATTACTTTATGACGAAGTCAAGTCACTTTATATACTTAAGTTATAATAGTAAACAATTCGTGAAAGGTTCTCTTTTAGGGAAACAGAAATTTTATTAAAGCGCATGATGCTTATTTTCTTTTCATTTTGAAAGTTCATAAAGTTTTAGCTTATTTATATTATGTAGAGGTGGATTTATAATACGAGGCGCTCACTTTAGTGAAATTCTGTCATTTTTCCTTTTTTTAAGAATTTCAAAAGTATTATATCGTTACTACCGGGCGCGCGCGGCTTCGCCCGCTTATTTGCATCCTTAGGGGTAAATTCTAAAAAAAACAACGAAATACGTGTTCAATAAAATACTTTTAACAATTTGAATTTAATTTTTTATAAAAATCAGTGGCGATTTAAAGATTTTTACATATAAATTTTCAACCTCTTATTTGAACCCTTAGGGGGTAAATTCTAAAAAACCATGAAACACGTATTCAAGTAAATATTTTTAAGAGTCTGAATTTCATCCCTTTAGGGTAAAAATTTTTCAAAATCCCTTCTTAGTTGATGTCCAGATTATGAAAATAAACATCTGTCCAAATTTCACGTTTCTACACACAGCGGTACACGACTTTGCGTGCATCTTACCTCAGTCAGTCAGGTACATGTCCTTTTATATGTATAGATTAGTACCCAGAAAGTGGTTCAAATCTGTTACTATGGCTTGCATAATCAAACACCACGATGGCACCTAAAAGCAAAGTTTCATTTTAAAATAGCTATAGGCAACAACTCCAGAATTCGGGGCAAAATGGGAAACGGAAATGTCTCAAACGAAACAGAGTATTTAACACTAGCTTCCCAGATTCCCTCTGCCTACCCTGCTATTTGCGGGATACAGCGTAAAGATAAAAAAAACTCTAAGCAACAAGCAAAATAATTTTATATCGTTGTAATTCAATTTGCTACTCCCACCAAATAATGTAAGAACGGGCCAGTCTTTAAATATAATAAAATAAAATTATTCAAGAAATATTGCGAGCGAGTTAAAACACGAGAGCAAACGCTATGGTGTAAAATTTAATTATGCGCGGTCGAAACACATTTTGGTAACATTATAAACTCAATTACATAATTTACTTTGAAATATGTATTTTATATAATTTTCATTAGAGGCCAGTCGTGGCGCAGCGGCACAAAGTGTGACTGTAAAACCGATTGGTTGTGAGTTTGATCCCCACTCTAGGAGATAAAATGTTTACTTAAATTTATATTTCCATTTCTTCGCTCTGGTGTCGAGGCAAAGTTCGGCGTTGAGTTCTGCCACTTAACACGTTATGCCTCCAAAATTCGACAGAAAGTGGGGAACGGAGTGTCTTACGCTAGGTTCCCTTTGCCTACCCTGCTGTGTGCGGGATACAGCGTGAAGCTGATTTATTTATTTTATATAATTTTCATACTTTTGGTCATCGTAACGTGGTTTGTTTATTTTAGTTTTTTTTTGTACAATTTTGTAATTAACATTAGCTATCAAACATTTATCTCTAAATGTGTAAAGCCCTTGACCACATGGGCAAATTAATATTAATAAAAAATATATTAGGCACTATAACTATAAAGGTGAAGAATTAAATGTGGCCGTCGTGGCACAGGGGCAATTTTCAACGCGCCGGTTGTGGGTTCTGTTCTCGCTTTGGTAAAGAGGCGAAGCGAAGAAAGGAAGTATTAACTACTTAAGTAGTATCTCATGGAAGTTAACCATATAATTGCTGTCTTTAATGTAACTCATTTATATTTCTGATATGTAACATTTATTAGACTTTTAAGATTTTTTTTGTTACACCCCATTCCACGTCCGCCAAATTTGGAAGGCATTGCTTGTTGAGTGGCGGCTCTCACCTCCAACTCACCGCCGCACTTTGCCTCCACACCAGAGCGAAGAAATTAAAATATTAAATATTTGATTTTTTCGAGTAGAAATCGAACCTACAACCTATTGCGCTTACAGTCATACCTTATCAGCGCCACTGCTGGCCTCATATTTTTTAGATCTTTTTATTAATTGAATTTTTTTTTGTAAGAGCTTCAGTATTGCCACACACGGCAAAACTTATTCAATTTTTTTTTATCATTTTTTTATATTTATCCCCTTGTTACACGAAATTCATTGTTATGCAAAGATTTTTATTATAGGCTGTGGGTATTATAGAGAACCCAGCAGTATCTAACGCAGGGTCGACTTCAAGATTTAATAACATTTGATTTATGTTCGTGGATAGAAGATTCGATAAATTTTGGCTGACGAAGTCAGTATCATAATAAAGATAATATTTTAGTAAGATCATGTAAAAAAATGTGTTTTTGTATTTTTTGGACTTGAATTTGTGTAAAATATCTATATATTTTAAGTATATCTATTTTGTTATCTATATTATTAAGCTGAAGTCCCCTAAATTCATTTGAACATCATGTTATGAACTTCAATATTTTTCCATATTCAAAGTATGTATGGACTAGTATATTACTTGCTTAGAAAGTATTAAATATTTTTAAAATTATTCACTTATTATTATCACAGGCAAATCGTAATAACATACGTCAATTTTTCACTTTTTATCTATTAAAAGTAGAAACTCAATGCTACCAACTAGTAGTAGCAGAGATAATATACTAGCAAGACATTCCGTTCTTCCTTTTCCAGCCGAATTCGAGACATTATGTAGAGTGATGGATATCGACGTAGCACTTTGTCCAAAAGAGCGAAAAAATTAAGAAAAATAATTCCTCAGAATAGAGATTAAATTCAAAATCATCGCGATTACAAATAATCCTATAAATAAGATTTGAATCTTCATCTATTACCCATCACAAAAAGACACTATGTCATAATAGATTAGCTTTACGTTGTATCCCGATATAGTACCAAAGGGAACCTAGCGTTAGCACCATCCATTTCCACGACACGCCACGCTTTGTCTTTTTACCAGAATGCAATCATAAAAATAGTTCATTCCCCCGATTCGAACCCACAATCGTTGCGCTTATAGTCAGACAAGCATAATAATATAAAAATAAAAATAAATCACAATAAATCAGCTTCACGCTGTATCCCGCACACAGCAGGGTAGGCAGAGGGAACCTACTGTTAAACACTCTGTTTCCCACTTTCTGCCGAATTCTGGAGGCATTGCGTGTTGATTGGCAGAACTCAACGCCGCGCTGAACCTCGACACCAGAGCGAAGAAATGGAAATATAAATTTAAGTAAATATTTCATCTCCTCGAGTGGGGATCGAACCCACAACCAGTCGGTTTTACAGTCACACCTCGTGCCGCTGAGCCACGACTGGCCTCAATAATATAATATTTTATTTCGGAATAATATGATATTTTATATTAATGTAAAAATAATTTTGAAACATTTACAAATAGGAGTATACATTAAAATAATATTTCATATTCATTGAACAGAATAATATCGTGAAAGCGGCGTTCATGTATTTAATTAAATGTGATGAAATTTCAATAAATTTCAATGATTTACTGGACGATTGCTTTCGGCGGTTATTTGCATTTGTAAATACATATACATACAAAATTTTAATATAAATTTGAATAAATCAATAATTTTAATGAAACATAGCGTCTGAACGTTACTATGGACTCTATCGGTTCTAAAGCTCAAAAAAATGCAACTTGACGAAAAAAAATCAGCTTCACGCTGTATCCCGCACACAGCAGGGTAGGCAGAGGGAACCTAGTGTTAAGACACTCCTTTCCCCACTTTCTGCCGAATTCTGGAGGCATTGCGTGTTGAGTGGCAGAACTCAACGCCGCGTTTAACCTCGACACCAGAGATGGAAATATAAATGGAAATATAAATTTAAGTAAATATTTCATCTCATCGAGTGGGGATCGAACCCACAACCAGTCGGTTTTACAGTCACACTTCGTGCCGCTGCGCCACGACTGGCGCAAAAAAAAAACTTGACGGAACTTAATTAATATTTAAGTAAATAACATGGTGCTAAGAGATCTATCTTATTTATAAATTAAAAACAAGAAGCTTGAAAGCTAGTAAAATAAAGAAACAAAAGATTAAAGAAAGTAAGCTTTTCTTAAGTAATTGCGTACTTAGAACATAATACTGTCTTTTTTTATTTCTGCCAAGGAAAATGTTATAAAGCTTACTTGAGTACCACTTAGCTACTTTGAATTTAATAACAGAATATTAACGTATTAAATAATAATATAATATAGTTTTAAAAAACCAAAAAAAATAACGCTTTTTTAAACCAAGAGCCTATAATTGCTAGGAAATGTGCTCGGAGCTATAAATTATATGAGCCTGATCTCAAATAGCTTACCATAGCTCGAGTATTAATCTCTGAAGAATTCTGACATTCAGATCAGGTCCTGGCTCCATCATCACACCAGTTCGTTGACATCACAATGCCTAAGCTACGTATAACTGCCAAGTTTCATGAGAAAACAATTTTTACAAATGGTTTATTATATATTTTTCTAACCCTGGGAACGCCCAGGGTTAAAAAACATAAATTAATATAAAAACCATCGAGGTGGGAATGAATGGTTGATGGAAGAGAAAATTATATTTTCCTTTCCCCGCTCTGATAAGCCACTTAACAATGCCTCGAAATCAGGCGGAAAGCGGAGTATCATTACACTACGTTCATTATCTATCTACCATCTCGCAATGTCAGTTATAAAACGTAAAAATGAAAAAAAATATAGCTTCTCGTTGTATCCCGTAGGCAAAGAGAATCAGGGAAACTAGTGTAAAGAATATCCGTGGCCATTAAGACACTGTTATCGATCGTGTGGTCGGGAACATTTCTGGAGCCATTGCGTAGTGAGTGGCGGGACTCAACGCCGTACTTCGCTTCGTTAAGAGATCAAGGAAATGAAAATATAAAATTCCCTCAAGTGGGAATCGAACCTATCGTGTACAGTCACACACTTGTGTCACGATTGGCCTAAAAATAAAATATATTATTATATATTATACCATCATTAGATACACGTTGTCAACAAAGTAGCAAAGTAAGAAAATAACCTCTTGCCTTTCAAGAGTGTCCCATTACATCGAACAATGGGTTAAATATAGAGCAGTGTCTGACCCTCGCTGGGATGAATAGCCATCATTTATAACTAACCTCTCTATACAAATAACGTAAAAATTGTGGGTAAATTGCATCCAAAGATTTTTCTTACTTTTTTAACTTTACTGTATCCCGCATATTACTCGTTATCCCTGAGGGAAAATGAAAATTAAATCTTGTTTTTAGGGTTCCGTACCTTTTAAGGAAAAAAGGAACCCTTATAAGATCACTTTGTTGTCCGTCCGTCTATCTGTCTGTTTGTCTGTCTGTCAACAGCCTTTATCTCAGGAATCAGCTTGGAGATATCGAGTTGAAAGTCAAACCATATAATCAAATCTACGGTCCTTTGATTACCTGAAAAATTGTATTTCTACATTTACTTAAAAATAATAGTCGTTTATATCGCAAAAGGCGTATTTTGACACTATAAGGGGAATCGAAATTAATATCGTACTTCCGGATGACCTAGAAATTTAGCAGGTAACATCTACAAGTAGTACTAGTTCAGGAAAAAATTTGGAAACTATACATTTGTGGTTAAATCCTAAAAAATAATAACTTTAAAAGGCGGTACACGCTTTATGCCTTTTCTTGTTACAAAAAAAGGCATAAAGCGTGCACCGTAAAAACCGTATTGATTGGCGGAACTCAACGCCACGCTTTTTCTACCCAAGACTAGAGTTGGCAGGAGTCTAGTGTCAAGACACTCTGAGTGGCAAAACTCAGCGCCGGGCTTAGTCTTGATATCAGAGCGATGCATTGAAAATACAACAGTGTAATAAGATCCACAATAATTAAGACCAAAGATTAGAGATTTAAAGACAGGCAGACCGCGTTATCCAAAGGACATGTATCCAAAATAAAGATAAAATTTGATCTTTAAAATATTAGTAATACATTTTATTGGTTTTTAAAACAACTACTAACAGTTTTAAAAATAATTAGAGGCCTCTTTCATTGCCCCAGGGCCTCCATATGTCCAAATCCGGCCGGGGTCAGCCGGGGCTAAGATTATCTTTTAAATGTTGTGACAGGTTTAATTAGCTACATTAATTAGCTTTCTTCGTAAAATGGTTTATTTTGATACAATCATGGTTATATTCAAGCTTTTTGAGTGAAGGTCACAGGTTCAGCCCCCATATTATGAAATAATTGCATCTTTTTCATGAATTTTACGGCATATCTCGCTTTGAGGCCGATATGGCGCAGTGACTGTAAACGTGACGATTGTGGATTCGATTTTCGCTTGAGGATATGAATTATTTAATATTTTCATTTACTCGCTTTAGTAACAAGGCAAAGCGCGGTATTGAGTTCCAGTACTCTACATGCATTGTCTTCAAAATTTTACATAAAATGAGGTACGGAAGTGTCTTGGTGGGAACGCGTAGCATAATACTAAGTTCCCACGTTCCCTCTACTTATCCTGCTGCGGAATAGCACGAAGACATAAAAATCTTATTTTTTATTTCATTAATTCCGATGAAATTCTTATCTAAAGATAATATTATAATGAGATTAATTATCTTAGAGGTTTGGAACGTTTAATCTTGTTTACTGATTCTGATTTATATTATTAAATTGTAACGTAAAATGTTAAAGATATATAAAATATTAAATTAGCTTTTACGTCTATTATACGCAAATTTAATAGGTACTTATCTCGTTTTTTTACATTTCAACTTTAATTTGCGACTTTACTGTCATAATTGGCCGAGTTTTGATAATAGTTATCTAAAAAATCTATCTTTATGTATTTTTTGTTAATATGAAATTAATTGCGATTACATTTTCAACATACGATGTACTAGGTTTTAGCTACGGCTTCACTTCCACGGAGAAATGAAAATAAATAATTTGTGTATGACATACCATATACTCCATCGTTTTAGAGTGTAAACCTGTTAAATCAGTGTTTTTGTCTTTATGTACTCGCACATTTTAATTCATTCGAAAGCCTAAATAATATACAAAATCAACCTTTTTTAACAGTTTGAAAGTGTCATTCCACACTTAGGAAAGAAAGATACTTATTTAGAAAACGTATAAAAATTTGAACGTAGCGGGACTCGAACCCGCGCCTCCTGGAAACCGACCAGGTGAGTGAATGGCTCAGTGGTTGAAGTTCAAATTTGTATACGTTTTCTAAATAAGTAAAATCAACCTTATTTTATTTCACAATATAGTAGTGAATACAAATCAATTTTCGAACTTGTATTTGAAAACGAATTTATTTGTTAATGCCCTAGGTAGCTCTGACCATAGGCACACTGGGTTACATCGAAACGATGAACGTGCTGCTATAAACGATTAGAATCTCAAAATCATTTCTTCGATTTTAACATTCTCAACGATTAGAATGTAGAAATCTCTAAATCAATATTTCAAATTGAAAATATAGATAAATATAGATTCAGAGATTAGTGTATTTAATAAAATGTACTCAACAGCTCGGCAACTTTTTGGAGATCGATACCCAAAGAGTAAAACGGGACTCTAGAAAATAGATATAGTGACTTCAAGCCTTATTTTCAATAAAACATTAAAAGGGAGGAACAGAGTGTGGCAACACTGGGTTTTCTCTATTAAATACATAAAAATAATATCGTACAAAGATTCTCAACTACACCCACACATAAATAACTGCTTCAACAAGACTATGTAATTGAATTGGAATGTGTCGTTAGGGCAGAACGTAATTTTTCACTAAGTAATAAACTGGGTGAGGTTTACTTCGAACTTCGTAACTTACTCAAAAATAGTAACAGTACGCAAATATAAGCTTTATATCATAGTGTTAGGGATTAAAATTGAAAATACGAATTTGATGCAAATTTTGCCAAAGTGGAATAATTTGAAGGGTTAACTTTATTAATAGATTTTTCCTGTATTTTTTTAAAAATAATTTTAGCTGACACACAAGCTGTGTGATATATCGAACTTATTTGTTGTATTATATGCATTGCTAATTATTTATTATTTATGAGGCCGTCGTGGTGCTGGGCCTCAAGGGTCTGACTGTAACGCGATGATTGTGGGTTCGATTCCCATTCGGAAAAAAAAACCTGCAGTTGAGTTCCATCTCTTAACATGCAATGCCTCGAAAAATTCAGCTAAAACTGGGAAACATAATGACATAACATCCTAACCCAAAAAAAAAATTATATAAATTAAACAGTCCATGATGTGACGCAGATAGCGCAATCATGTTATAGACAGTGGTTTGATAAATGTTATATTTATTTCTATATTTTCTCGCATTGCAAACATTATTTAAACTTATTTCTCTTGTCTGTATTCTGTGGAAAAAAGAATTTATTTTAACTTGCACGTTTTTCCTTATAAAAATTAAATACAGAGAATACGTACCACTAAGAAATTATTTATTTCCATTTTTAAGCTCTGGTAAAAAAGACAAACGTGATTAACAAAGTGTGTCAACACTAGCATCTTTAGCAGGTCTCAACACTTCACTTTATCTCATGAAAATGGGAAAATGATAATAACTGTTCTCCTACTAAAGATTGAACCCACGACCACCACGTTTACAATAACGCCACGATAGTATAGTATTAATATAAGACATAATTCTCACAATATATTCTCAAATATCTTATTTTCTTAGAAATATATTCCCGTCATAATATAGCGATAGCTGTAATGTATATGGGTCGGCCGTGATTGATTGGTAGCATCGCTGATGGGCTTCTACAATCATACCGAGAATCATATATCGAGAATCGGAGTAATAAGATTTCATATAAACAAAGGAAAGTTATCGATCTTCATATAGATTCCATTTTTTTAAATGAGGTCAGGATCTTGCAAAATGAACGATGATTTTTGGGCTTCTCCATAAATTAAGAGATATTTTACTATTTAGATTGAAATAAAATATTTACTATTTAATATTTTCATATTTTCGTTCTGGCTGGCACCAAAACCATAAAAGTACGGCGATGATATCAGACACTTAACACGTAGTGGCGAAAAATAGGAGAAAGGAGTGTCTTAACAAATGGTTCCCTCTACCTGCCATGCTATATACGGAATACAGCCTGAAGCTGAAAAAGAAAAATATATTTAAATATTTTATTTTCATCCATTCGGGCTGCATTAGGTAAATGATTATATTTGAAATGATTATATTTAAAATTAATAACATTTCTCACCTCTGGTGAAAGATAGCGCGACGTTGTGTTGTTTAATGTTTCAAATTCAGACAAGTAGCGGAGAATGGAGTGCTTCGACACTACGTTCTCTACCTGCCTGCCTACTCTGCTAGCGTAAAATTTAATATAAAAACAATTGTATATTATATTTTTTACTTTGGCACCAGCTCTGCCTACCATGTATGAAAATACACGAATATCGATAATTAAAAACCTTTCAAAATCTTGAAATTTTCTTAACTCTAAAACAATGTTATTTAAGTAGTTTCCAATAATAGAGAAAGCTCCTTACGTCACTGCACCCACATAGGAAACTTTGAAAGTTGATTTGGCTGAAATCCAAGTTAAGAACTTGAGTTTGAAATTTTTAAATTGAACTTTGTTTAAAAAGCTTGTTTTAAGTTTATCGCTGAAGAAAGTGTTCATTAAAAGCAATTATTAAAATATTTTAAGGCTTCGTTACATAAAATTTGAGGCAAGTCGTGGCGCAGAGACACAAGCATGGGAGTAATCGCCACAGGTCGTGGGTTCGATTGTCACTAGACAAAATGAAATATTGAATATGTTCATTTCTTCTATCTGATAATGAGATAAAGCGGCGCATCGAAGACACTTGAAACGCGATGTCTCGAAATTGAGCAGAGAGTGAAGAGCCTACCTTATATATGGTATAGAACGTAAGAATTTAGACAATTTTAGATTTTTTGAATTGAGGACGTCGTGGCACAGGGGCACTAGGGTGTGACTGTAACGCGACGGTTGTGGATTTGATCCCCACTCGTGGAAATGAAATATTTATTTAAATTTATAGTTTCATTTTTTCACTCAGGTGTCGAGCCAAAGAGCGACGTTGAGTTCTGCCACTTAACATGGAATGCCTCCAAAATTCGGCTGAAAGTGGGGAACAGTGTGTCTTAAGACTAGGTTCCCTCCGCCTACCCTGCTGTTTGCGGGATACAGCGTGATGCTGATAAACAAAATTTAAAAAAATTATATAATATTATTTTATTTATAAGCAATATTAATATTTTCAGTCAGAAACATTTATTTATTCACTTCTAAAATGTCTATAAAAGATTTCATACAAAAATCCCGACTCCATTTTATGACAAGACGTAGGTCAAACGATTGCTGGAAAGTGGATTTTTTTGTGAGGACAAGAATAAATGTACGCGAAATTCCTTTTTAGCTGACAGTTTTTTTTCATTTAATGAAACATCTGAAGGTGTGTCTCTATAATGATATATTTTAAATTACGCATGTTGACATTTTGTATAACAACTTCCAATATAGTATTTGAACTCACATTCTCTTTTTAGGAATAACATATTAAATAAGCTTCACGCTGTATCCCATATACAGCAGGGTAGGCAGAGGGGACCTAGTGTTAAGACACTCCGTTCCCCACTTTCTGTCGAATTCTGGAGGCATTACGTGTTGAGTGGCAGAACTCAACGCCGCGCTTTGCCTCGACACCAGAGCAAAGAAATGGACATATAAATTTAAGTAAATATTTCATCTCCTCGAGTGGGGATCGAACTCACAACCAGTCGGATTTACAGTCACACTTCGTGCCGCTGCACCACGACTGGCCACTGTGGAATAACATATATTTTCACTTAAACATGTTCACCGTGGCGATTTATATAAATAAAGTATAAGTTTTAAATATTACTTAAATATTTATTTAAAAGTTATATTTGCATTTCTTCCCTCTAGTGTCAATGCAAAGCGTTACTTTGAGTTCCGCAACTCAACACGCAATGCCTCCAGAATCCGGCGAAAAATGGGGAACGGACTCTCTTTACACTAGGTTCCCTCTGCCTACCCCGCGGGATACAGCGTGAAGCTGAATAAATATTACAATAAATTATTCAGTTAGTACTATTTGTGTAATAAATACTTTGAGTAATGTAAGTTACTAGGATACGTTCAGAATCATGCTCACCAAATATATTAACTTTATCATTTTTTTCTTATATAAAAGCTTCCTTTTCCTTCGCTTTTATAGTCCCACTAGCGGCTCGCCCACGGCTTCGCCCGTTTAAAATACATGATTATTGATTTAATATGCACAAATGATTGACAACTATAATGACTTCTAATATGATTTTTTTACGATATTATCGTCAAAGATTTTTTGATTGTTTTAAATAAAGAAATACGACCATTGTTGATATTTGATATTTATAAAATATACATAAAGCTAATTATTTATTACACGTATATATTTTTGTAACTTTATGTTCTTTTTACCTATATAATATACTCTGTTAAATGTGCTGA
>DWQW01008531.1:0-13853 GCA_018249695.1 Heliconius erato demophoon
GACAGACAAGAAATTCAAAAAAAATCTTTTTGCTTTCTATTAGTCTTTTTAAGTGTCCCTCTATCCATTTCAGTCAAAATTACTAAATGTACAGACAAAATATTTTTACTGTCTTATTATATATATATATATATATATATATATATATATACAGTTACACCTATACGTACGTACTAGCGCGTGGCGAGCAACAACCGACATGATTCGACATGGACTCGCTAGCGTTAATAAACAAATTTGAAAACTTTTATCGGTCTCACAGACCAACGCGCGGGTATAAACAGGTTGATTCTTTAAAAAAACATATTTTATATTTAATTTTATTTCTAATCTCAAGTAAAGTATGAAACATTTTAATTTTATCTAACTATTAACGTATTTATAAAAGTAATATATACGTATTTAAGAAATTTATAATATAAGATGAATAATTAAACAAAATTTTGATTCATTAATACCGTTACGCATTGTACATTGGATTTGCATTAGCGGCCACGCCATAATCCAATTAAGTGAAATCATAAAGTTGGTAAAATTTTTAAAGCTGATAAATGTCGAATACCTTATATGTATACTGTTGAGACGCTATTAAAATTATTCTTCACATTTTTTCAGCAAAGTATTCTTATTTTTTTTTTGTTTTACGTGTGATAATAGTAGTTGCATTTCAGTTCTCCATGCTGTCTTGAAAGTTCGGCGGTGGGTGGGGAATAGAGTGTTTTACTAATAAAAATACCTCATACCAAAGCCAGCCATACCAAAGCGAGAAAATGAAAATAATAAATATTTTACTTCGTAGAGTGAGAATCGAACCCACAACCCACGTTTGTACTCCTGCGTCACATCTGGCCTGGAATAAATTTTATATACTCTGTACATACCTTGCTGTATGGAAAATGAAGCTACAAACAAAATATACTAAATTAAAATGTTTACTTAGGTAGACAACTGCATAATTGGATAATATAACCCAACAACAACAAAATTTTGCTTAGTGTTCAGACCAGAACAAAATAAAGTCACTACGACCTCACTGCCTAATCCGGTAAGCGAGGAAGAAAGTAAAAATAAATAAAAGAAAAATAAAGTTAAATATCTTTACATTTTAAAAATGTTATTCTATACTTAGGAAATATTTTTTTAGAAAAAATAGTAATAAACATTTCAAATATACTATGATGTAAGGCTGTACCACTTAGAAATAGAGAGGTAAAATCCCATTTTGTATTTTTTTTTCAAAAGTATAATATAAAACAAAATTAACCCAGATCCGTTCAAGACAAGTTTAGTAGACAAAAGCGTTTGCGCAGTTTCCAAGAGGTGCGGGTTCAAATTCCGCTGCGTTCAATTTTTTAAATAAGTATTTTTCTTTTCTAATTGTGGGGTATATAGTATTAAAATATAAAGTGTAGAAATAATTCTCTGTGTAATAATAGTTCATCAATTAAAACATAAATAGTACTAGTACTATATTTGAATGTTTAGACAAATTAATTTTCAACACCCAATAAACGATTAAAGCTTAAATACTGTTTGATGTTTGCAATCAAACGACGCGATAAATTTTAATAGATGAGAAATTTATTGAGAGTCTTCTAACTTTTAGTACCGCCGTTGCTCTTATTTCTCTGAAATAGAATCAAAAAATCAAAATAAGTGTCATTTCTTTCTTTTAACTTTCTTTTAATTTCTGAAATTATTAAAAATTAAAACCTGAGTTATGGTTATAGAAAATTATTCAAAATAAATGTATTCAAAGGTTAGAAATAACTGATCACCGATTTCAAAACAAATTTAGGCCAGTCGTGGCGCAGGGGAACAATCGCGCAACTGTACACTCGACAAGTTGTGGGTTTGATTACGACTCGAGGAAATTAAATGTAAAATATTTGTATTAAAGTGCAGCGTTAAGTTCTGCCACTCAATACGCAATGCCTTGAGAATACGTCGGAAAGTGGGGTACAGAAGTGTGTCTCAACACAACCCAGGTTTCCTTTGCTCACCTGCTTGCCTAGATTTTTACCATCAGAGCAGATTTTGTTCGTATAGTCTGCTATAGTCATTTACATATATTTACATTTTATTTTTATTATAATACTAAGAATTCCAGCCCGCATAAATTACTTAATGTATTTAGCTAAAATAATTCGTATTTAACAACAGGACGAATGCGAATATGTATATTGTATAAGTAACGGTAAAAAAACATTTAAAACAAATATTTAAAAAAAAAGCTACTGAGGACAAGGTCAAGGCTGAATACAAGCGTGTGACCGTAAACGCGACAGGTTGTGAATTCGATTCCCACTCGAGGCAATAAAACATTTAATATTTTAATTTCTTTGATCTGGTGTCAAGTCAAGGTTCCGCCATACATATTATGTTGTATTTTGTGAATTTGTGATATTATTGTAAACAACTAACTTTGTGTCATTTTAACGTCTTCGAAATATTAATAATAATTAAATATTTTAATTCTATAATTTGTGTTATTATTGAGCAATCGATAGGCCTTTCAAAATTACACAAGCTGTAGACCGCATTTTAATTACTTTCCTCGCTATACTAATACTACTAATGGGAAGAAATAATCCTTAAGATGGTTATCGAAAACACTGTAAACCGTTTACATACTTGCCAAGGCTTAACATAAAATGCCTGTTGGATGCTCTCATTAAAGAAGGTAGTTCCATAGAAGTAACAATTCAGATCTTAACATCAGGTTTTATATTCTTAGCTAAGCCTTACTGTGTGTTAGGAATAAATTAAAAATAACAAAAAAAAAGTGGAGAGTATGTGTGACGTATTCTTGAGTTCGCTTTGTTTAACCTATGAAATGCAGAAAATATATGATACAACAGTTTTTTTTAGCCTCTCTGCTAGCCCGCACAAAGTAGGGTAAGCAGAGAGAAGTGGCGCAGGGGCATAAGCGTGTGATTGTAAACATGACAGGTTCTGAGTTCGATTTCTACTCGAGGAGATGAAGTATTTAATATTTTAATTTCTTTGCTTTGGTGTCCAAATGAATCGGTGGAAAATAGGGGACGTAGTATCTTAACACTAGGTATCTTCTGCCTAACCTTATGTGTAAGAATACAGTTTCAACTTATAAAAAAATAATAATGTTAAGATTTTTTTTCCTCATGTGGCTTACAAAGGCTGACATATGTGTCATATAATAATAACCTGTATTAACGAATACTTCGCCAAAATATTTTGTTTCATGTAGATAAAGCTAACGACAATATGACCCTTGGCAAGACATGATAATGTCAAAATATTAAGGTTACCGTTGCGACGGTGCGAGAACGAAAGATTATTTCTAATAATCTAAATAATTATATTTAAATATATATTTTTGAGTTTATTAGTCAGATATTTGGATATATAATGTTTTTTTCAACTTGAGTACTTGATTCTGATACTTGCTTCTGGCTGTAAACGCGATAGTTGAGGATTTTTAATGAAATTAAATCGCTCCGGTATCAAGTCAAAGCGCGGCGTTGAGTTCCACGACGCTACAGACAATTTCTCCTATAATTAGTCAGAAAGTTTGAAACAGAGTGTTCTAATATTATGATCCGCCTGCCTATCCTGTTTTATGTGGGATACTGCGTAACGCGTTGTTTTCTAATATTTTTTTATCATCACGTACAAGGTGAGGTTAAGTAGAAAGATCCCATTGTTAAGACGGACTAACCTAGCTTTCTCCCAAAATGTCAGTAAGCAAAGTTCTATGAGAATAACGCAAATAAATAAATTATACTCAATTATTATAATAGCTCTATTCCATTAAATTAACGCCATGCTCTCATTTTATTTATACAAACATGAACATTAAAAAAAGTGTTTGATTATGAATTCTTATAAGTAAAATCATACGTTACATATCTATCGCATTTATTGGCATATCATATATTATCTCTATATCCCGAACACAGCAGAGTAGGCAGAAGGAATTTAGCGTTAAGACACTTCGCTCCTCACTTTCCGCTGAATTATAAAGCTTCTCTGCCTCGACACCATAGCGAAAAAATTTAAATATAAAATATTTCTTTACACGGGTGGGAATCGAAACCACAACCAGTCATGTTTACAGTCACACACTTGTACCCACGCGCCACGACTGGCCTCAATGGCTGGACTAGATTTTATTTTCTATAAATAAATTATTGAAAATAAAATCGCGTGCTAGCTTAGAAACATTTCCCATTATATTCTATTTGTTAATTCAAGCCAGTCTTTCACGGAAAGGTCACAGAAATTTACGAACAAAATGTCAGGTCAAGTTTTATGTGGGTTGTTAGTAAATAATTACATTTTACTGATATAACTGAGGCCAGTCGTGGCGCAGCGGCATGAAGTGTGACTGTAAAACCGACTGGTTGTGGTTTCGATAACCACTCGAGGAGATGGCATATTTACTTAAATTTATATTCTTTTCTTCGCTCTGGTGTCGAGTTTAAGTGTTCTGTGCTGGATACACCGTGAAGCTGATGTTAAATACATTTTTCATAAAGTAAATCGACACTAAACCTATAAATTCTGAGAACAATTTTAACAATTTCAAAAGAGATTTTACTTTAAATGCATTACACTGTAAAATTATAACGCTTATTCTACATCTTCACATTTTATTCTATCCACATAGAAATTTAACCCTACAAAGTTTTACGACCTGCTTTATTGGCTACGAAATGGCTTTGAACGTTCGATAAAGATCTGAAGGATTATTTGAGGGTATTATATAAGCAAAGTCAGGTGGTTGAATAGTAATGTGAGGTTTTAGCTAACTAGACGGGTGTATGTTATATTATTGTTATTTAAAATTTGTACCCCACCTTGACTTCCACTATTTGACAAGGCACAAGAAATACAGCAGAAATTGGGGAACGGAGTGACTTAACACTAAGTTCCCTCTATAATATATGCGTGAAATAACGTGAAGCTGATTTGGTATGATTTATTTTGTACCAGTCGACTATGATTTATAAATTAAGATAAATATTTTTATTAGTGTATCAAGTGTTTAAATTAAAATACATTTTTTTTTAAATACTATAATGAAACTATGTAATGTAGTCAATTTACAACATCGTCCTAACACGAAGGTATGAGGACATGCGTCCGTTATATTTTTTAGGGTACTGTGCCTCAAAAGGTAAAAAAAACAAAGCCCTAATAGGATCACGTTGCTGCCCTTATGACGAAGATGTGTGAATGTATCAATCCCAAGATTGATATTATTTTATTATTTGATGTATTTTTATATTTAGGTCTATAGTAACTTCGATCACAATAAAAACCAAGTTTCTAAATTAGCGCAATCAAAAGATTAGAGCACTTATGCATAATTTTTGCTACGACGTTATAAAGAAAACCTGTAGGGTTCTTTCCGTGGACCTACAGTTATGAAATTTTACACAAAGTGAGAATTTATAATAAAAATAAAGGTAAAATCTGATAAGTAAAAATTTATAGCTATTTGATTTTAAAAAAAGGCTTAGAATTAAATTTGCAGTCTTTTTATACAAAATGAAATGCGTACGCCTGCAAACTCAAATTTGACAACTTTTATAAGTCGACCCATTGATTTACAAATCTGAAATCGGTACCAAACCCTCGGTGGATGAGTCCGACTCGCGCCAGTTTTCTTTTCTTATTATAAAAAAATAAAAAATAACAAATCATATTCTCACAATTTTGTCTAAAGTTAGTAATAGGCTACTAACTTTTATTATGATTCAAGATTTTTTGTTAAGATAACAGAAAATATTTCATTAATATATACTCAAATGGGTTATCTTTGTAAATGGGTTATATTTGTAAATAAAAATTTGTAATTTTTTTTTAAGTTGGGTTCACCGTCCCTCTGAGGTCGCTTCTCATGTCATCATTTGCTACTGAAAGTCACTTCCACCATAACAACAAAGTTACATTTTTACCCTTTAAAAATGATTACTTAGAGAAGCTAGCTGATTATGAGAGAAATAAAATGAGAAGTCGTAAAACATTTAATCGTCTCTGTCCAAGTTGTTGAGGGATGAAGCTTTTGACATACTTTGTACTTACTTTATAATTGTCTATAAGTCTTTTTTTACTTGGAAATAAAATGGTATATAAGTTCAATAATTGGAAATATGTTTCATTGTCGTGTGACTCGTCATGTTTACGGGATAGGTCGTGGGTTGGATTTTCAGTCGAATTTGAAATTGAAGTATTTAAAGTCATAATTTCTTCGCTTTGATAACGAGTCAAAGTGCGGCGTTGAATTCTGGAGGCATTGCGTGTTGAGTGGCAGAACTTAACGCCGCGCTTAACCTCGACACCAGAGCGAAGAAACGGAAATATAAATTTAAGTAAATATTTCATTTCCTCGAGCGAAGATCGAACCCACAACCAGTCGGTTTTGCAGTCACACTTCGTGCCGCTGCGCCACGACTGGCCTCATTCATTTTTCTACTTAATGTGAAATAAGCAAGATATCATCAGATATGTGAAAATAAAAAACAAACAAATAAAAAGACAATTCCTCGTTCTTAAAAGTATTCATTGAAAGTGTAAAGTTGTTTAAGTTGTCTACGAACAAAAGAGCATTCTCAGTTGTGAGTTTCGGTATAAGCTGTACTGCGAGAGGACATTGAAGGAAATTTTAAGTTGAATATTTCTCATCAAGATCTTCAGTCGAATCCAGTTTCTTAATTAAAGTTGATCCGTCGTAGCTGTTAACTTGAACAATTATTATTTTCCATTTTTAGTAATGTATATTTTTAGATTATTATGATGTTGATGAAAAACATAATGTGTCAGTGTGTCAAGAGGACGACATCATTTTTACCACATTTCGAAATTTTTATAGTATTTAATAGTATAGAATTTTAATAATTTTATGACTCTTGCAATAATTTGCAAGAGTTATAATTTAATTAAAAATAAAAGAGAGAAAATAAAATATAAGATTAAATAAGAACAATTGAATCAGAAAATTGGACCCCTCGGAGGGTGTGTACGAAGAGGTTGATGACAGTGGACGAGGCGAAAGAGATATGTAGAGACCTACGTTGGACGCTCCGTTCTCTTTCTCTAACTTTGCAGTTGTACAGTTTTTTTGTTCCGTTACCAAAAAAAAATCCATTGGAATCTACCACAGCCGAGAAATAAAAATAATTTAAATATATCTATTCCCACCAGAGAGAATCGAACGAACGAACCGACGCGTTTACAGACAAGTGCTCACTCAATTTTTAAATAAACAATATATATCAAGCTCTTCCATTATTGAGTGACGGATGTAGACAAATGAAACGATTGGACTTAAAAACTTGAAATTTAGCATATAAGTTATGTTATATAGACAAGAAAAATATTAAGAAAATAAAAATAACAAATAAATAAAGTTACTAATTACAAGTACAAATTTTTTTGGTTCACCTTTGGCTCCGTCCGGTTGTACATATTGTTGTAGTATAGCAAAATTATATAAAATCTTTACATATCTTGCAGTCTTTGTGTTGTTCTGATGATGATGAAGTTTTATCTAAATCTGTTTTTTCTAAATTAGTTTGAAAATGGAACAAACATACTCACAAACTTTCACATTTATAATATAACTAGGATATCTCACACCTAGATCTAAAGGGAATTAACTTAAAACTTTTTTTGTCATGAACGTCATCAAATTCCTTAGTAGAACACCTGGACTGATAAAATAGATTTAATCTTTTTTGAGTGTCGGAGTGTCTTAACACTAGGTTCCGTCTGCCTACCCTGCTGTGTGCGGGATACAGCGTGAAGCTGATTTATTTTGATTATGATTAAGCCATGCTAAATAAAGTTATTAGCGTTCTAGCGTTGCAAATACTTAGTACAAAATATATTGTATTTTGTATAATTTATAGAAAAATATGAAATAATGAAGCGGAGCGCGACCGTGAACACAAAAATGAATATCTTAAATTACACGCGTTAAGAAAATGACGTCATTATCCAGCTTTTTTGCAATGTTATAAAAATCATAATAAACATAAAAGATTATTATTACTGAAATGGTTTGGTGTAACAATATTTTGTTGTTTCATTTTAATATGAATGCTAGGTAAATTGGTTTGTATATTATATATTTAAATAAAAGTACCTTTTTATAAATTTTCGTTAATACATGTCTAAGAGGTGCTAACTGAAAGTAATATTTATAGGTCCAAAATTTGCTATTATATAATAATATTTCTTTAGCTTCTTGCTGCATCCCACATATAGCAGGGTAGGCAGATGGAACCTGGAAATTTAGTGTTAAGACATTCCGGTGCCATAAAAGCACTTCCGTTCTCCATTTTTTATCGCGCTCTAGATGCATTGCGTATTGAGTGTCGGAGCTCAACGCCGCGCTTTGTCTTGTCGAAGCGAAGAAACGAAAATATTAAATATTTCAAACCCCTACATGGGAGCCGAACTTACAACTTGTGCCCTTCACTAAGACGGCCTTTATAATTGTGTTTTACATCTTAATACTAAATTAAATAACTTAAACAAACACTCATTAGAGGTTTCCACCAATCTACAGCTGTTACCCGTAAATTTGAGTGATTGAATTTCAAAAGGAAATTTACAGGAATATATTTTATCTAAAATAAACGATAAAGGGAACAGTGGTTCCAATTTTGAATATCTGAAGGTTGGATTCATTAAAATTTGTCGCGTCGTTTCAGATGTAACATCAAACGGTGACGTGGGCGGGGCTCGTTTGATTATCGCCGGTCAAGAGTTTGAGCAATTTGAAAGCAAACGCTAGTGTTTTAATAGATGCTAAGATTATTTTCTATGTTTTTTTTTGTGGAAAATATATAGAAAATTTGTGGTTAGAATTCTCTGTTTTTTATTTTTTTTTATTTTTGAGATATGTATTTAATATTATAATGTAAAATCATTTTCAAGCACGATTTGATTTTAATTCGGTTAAATTACGGTGGCATTGTTATATTAAATAAAAATAATTTAAAAACATTGTAATATGCCGAATATTTTTCATAGCTTTATCTTCTTTATCTCATAGGATTGGCAGAGGAAACTTAGTGTTAAGATCTTTATTTCTCCATTCACTGCTCAATTTTCAAGACATTGCATGTTGAGTAGCGAAACTATACGGCGCGCTTCATTTATAGACCACCGGAGCGAGGAAAACAGACTAATTTAAATATAATCAATCGTTGCATTGAAGTCTTAACACTAGGTTCTCAGGTTCCCTTTGCCTCCTCTGCCACGCCTGGAATACAGTGTGAAGTCAACAAAAAAATAAGAATATTTTTAAGCTTCAAAAAAAGTCAAATCGCTATAGGGAATTAAAATGTTATTCAACGTCCTAAAACTTACATAATGATGGCAGTTGGTTTTATGACCGTATGCGAAGGACGTCTGAACTTTTTTAATAAAATCCTCCTCTGAACCACCTTCTGGACATAAATTTCAATAGACATATTAGAAAGAAAGGAGAGGGTTGTCGTAATTTATTTCTATAAGTAGAATGGCTTTGGAAAATGAAATATTATTTGAAATGTTTTAGAAATTTTAAGATTTTCGACGTCGAAGACGTCATGGCGCAATTTTGGCGTGGTAACTTCACGCTTTTTCCCGCAAAGCAGGGTAGAAGGAATCTAGTGTTCGGATACATTCATCTCACAGATCGAGAACAATGAAAAGAATTTTGAAATATTTTTATTATTATTTATTTTTCTAAATGGGAATCGTACTCACAACCGTCATCATTTCGGCGTGCAGGTTTTAGGTCCAAATTTAAAATACACTTAAATTTATAAATAATTAATAAATTAATCACTTTTTGTCGCCATAGTTTTGTAAAACAATACTATACTCTAAGTAACTAAATAGTGGGAGAAAAGTGTCTTTCTAACGTTCTAATAATAAAGAATTAAAACGAACTATTTTTATTCAATATTATTTTAATAATAATAATCAATATATTTTTTGTTCCTTAAATTCTTGATAAATTTTTGTCAAAGTAAAAGCAGTTAAGTGCGTTTCGTCTTCATCATAAGAAATATCATTAAAATTCTTGCTCCCCTCTTAAGGATATTCGCGATCCTTTTTCAAATAATCTTAAACGATGTTCAAACAAACTTCGAAGTAAAAATCAAATGATCTAAGATTCTTATATCTGCTAATTATGACGTCAAAAGAATAATTATGAAGTTTACTTTGGTAAATATAATTTATTGTTTATATTTAGAAATTTGGTGTGTTTCTTTATAGCTTATCCATATTTTCATAACTGATTCTTTTTTTGGATTCGGCAAATGGGTGTTTATTATATCAATATTGATTTTCTAAGTATTAGACTAAATATATTTAAAAAAATAATTCTAGTTTATGGTAATGATTATTTTTGAGCTTCACGCTGTGGTATCCCTGATATCCCTCTATGGTAGGGTAGGCAGAAAGAACTTGGGAACCTAGTGTTAAGATATTTCCGTTCCTCACTTGAGTTCGTTCGTAGAGCAGGCGAACAAGCGTAAGTAGGAGTGTAAATGCGACTTCAGAACTTAAAAAAAAATATTAAAAAAAAAACAAAACTTTTTTAACGCGAATTTTTAATGAATACTTACTTACATATACAGCTATCAAAAATATTCACAAAACGTATGAAACACTTAAAATTCTCTAGGCACAAAACAAAACACAACACAATAATATAAGCACAGCACAAAAGCCGCATTGCGTTCGTACAACTTTTAATTAATTGTTGACTAATGTGCTACTACTGTAGGGTATTGTTGGAAACTATTGACAAAAAGCACACACAGTGATAACTTTATTTCTCCCTATTCCACGGAGAGTGGAGAGTTTGACACAAACTTGCACTGTATTAACGGTTAAGAGAGTTACTTCAAGTATTTCATACATCAACCAACTTGTAACAACGCCTCGAGACTAAAAGGGATGCAAGATAATATGAAAGTTCAAAATGTAAAACTTGTCTATTGTAGAGTTTTGCTTTTGTTTTTGATGTAAAGTTCCTTTAATTATTGAGGCCAGTCTCAAGCGTGTGGCTGTTAACGCGTCGGGTTGTGGGTTCGATTTCCAGTCGAGTAAATTAAATATTTAATATTTTCATTTCCAAAAAAATCGGCAGAAAATCAGGAATGGTAGTGTTTTAATGAACGTCTTAAAACTAGGTTCCTAGGCTTGCTCTACTTACCCTGATAAGTGCGAACTGAGCCTGTATAGTCTGAAGCTAAAAGAAATAATAGTCTAAATAATAATAATAATAAATATAAAAACCTTAAAGGACAGGTATGTATATAGTCTTTATTATAAGACCGTCATGGGGCAGTGGTATTATGCCTGATTAAAAAAGCGATTGTTATGGTTTCGATTTCCACTCGTGGGAATGAATATTTTCAGTTTTTCGCTTTGGTAATAGCACAAATCTCGGCAAGGAACACCTCTACTTAAGACATTTTCTCAAAAACTTGGTGGAAATATTGCAACCGAGTGTTATACTATATTATTAGCTTAAAAGAAACGATATGGTGCATAATATGCAAGTAAAATTTAAGCTTTGTAGCTACTTTTAAAGCAAAAAAGCTCTCGCATTTATGTAGGGGAAATGCATTAAAAGTATTTGCTAGAACGAAGGTAGCACAAATCTTTTTACTTTGAGTATATTTACAAAACACTCCATCTCCTCTTAGATTTTTAGTTTGAAAATTCAAAACTTCCATTTTTCACCGTCCTTACAAAATACTTTGCAAGTCACTTATATTATATTTAGAAAGTTCCAGAATAGTTAAGTTTTGTTTTACGCAAGCTTTAAAGATTTAGTATGGTTAAGTTTTCATATTTAACCGGGATGGTTAAATATAAAAGTTCAAATTTAATTTTAAGTTTCGCTGTAAAAGAATTTTAACCATAGTGTGACCAGTTTCATAAATTTCTTTTCGAAACAAATTATCGTTTCTATGGAAGCTGAAATTTCCGCGTACTGCTTGTAACAATAATCTTATGACATTTTATTATCCATACGTCTGTCATACCGTCTGCGGATGCGGAAACGGTTGCGGTTCGATTCTCTCTGAAGAGTATTCTTAATATATTCTGGTAACAAATACTCTACATTTAGAAAATTCTGTGAACAATCGAGGCCAGCCGCGCAGGAGCACAAGTGTGTGAATGTAAACTTGACTGGTTGTAGATTCCATCGCCATTCGAAGAAATGAAATATTAACTAAATTTATGTTTTCATTTTTTCGCTCTGGTATCGGGAAAAAGTGCAGCGTTGAATTCCGGCACTCAATACTCAATGCTTCCAGAATTTGGTGGAAAGTGGGGAACGGAGTGTCTTAACTCTAGGTTCCCTCTGCCTTCCTGGCTATATGCGGATAAATAATAATAAAAATACAAATAAAGAAACAGGAGCAAAAATAAATATTTGTTTACATTGCAAATAAAAACTATTAGAAACTTATAATCCTATTTAATTTTATACAAAATCAGTGCATACGCCCACACACTTAAGTTTATCTACTTTTATAAGTTGTACTTCCGTCCTGAACTACAATTCTGAAATTGACGTGGAGTCCTCGGTGGGCGAGTCCGACTCGCACTTGACCGGTTTTATTATGTTATTAATATAGTAGTAAGACGTTAAGCTGAATTTACATTTTCTATCGATATGTCCATTTGCGGGTAACCTGAACAGAAACCATTTAGATTTATGATGTTTTTATTCGAGATTTATGAATGTCGTTTATTATTCAGTCATTCGCGGCACAATCGAATTTATGACGTACTCCCGGATTTAGTTATATGCCATGGACTATTTTGTGTTGTTTATGAGTAGTGTAATAGTTAGTACATAATATAGGTTAAGATGTTTATGCTTATATAAAATGAAAATCGATAAATTATAAGTTTATAGAGGCGTGGCACAGGGGCACGAAGTGTGAATGTAAAACCGACTGGTTGCGAGTTCGATCCCCACTCGAGGAGATTACATTTTCTTTCGATATTTATTTAAATTTATATTTCCATTTCTTCGTTCTGGTGTCGAGGCAAAGCGCAGCGTTGAGTTCTGCCACTCAACACGCAATGCCTCCAGAATATGCAAGAAAGTGGGGAACAGAGTGTTGTAACACTAGGTACCGCTGCCTACCCTGCTGTGTGCGGGATACAGCGTGAAGATATTTTTTTTATAAATTTAAATAAATTTTCTATTCCTCGATTGGGAATCAAACCCACAACCAGTCGCCTTTACAGTCACTTTGTACCCCTTGGTCACGACTGATCTCATTCAAATCTCCATTTGATCACATACAATTTAGAGCCGTTCGAATCATTGGGGACCCAATGATCTGTGAAAGGCTTGACACTTTGGCTTTGCGTAGAGACGTCTCTTCGCTGTGCGGTCTTTACTCGATTTGTGATGGGGAGTGTTCTGAAGGGGGTGAATGGGGACTGTTTGACTTCTTACCTGCCGCCGAATTTTCTAACCGCACAGTACGTCACAAGCTCAAATATCATCCACCCCACCTGGATACGTGGCACTCCACTACTGTTATTCGTTCTGGTAATAAGACAGCCTCGTTGGGGAACACCCCTATTAAGCACGTAATGTCTCGAATATTGGGAAAACAATTTCCTCTCTCTACCTAATATGCGGTATATATGCAAATACTATGTAAATCAAAAAAATATAAGCTTAAAAGAAATAACGTTAAATTAAATTAAATTAAATTAGCTTCACGCTGTATCCCGCACACAGCAGGGTAGGCAGAGGGAACCTAGTGTTAAGACACTCCGTTCCCCACTTTCTGCCGAATTCTGGAGGCATTGCGTGTTGA